>VYZV01008748.1:20816-32435 GCA_013401275.1 Pandion haliaetus
GCCTTCCAAAAAAAAAAAGAAAAATTTTCAATTTAAAAAAATCGAACCCCAAATCCAAGCGAAAACTTACCGAGATCACCAAATCCCCCTCCCCCAAGCCTTTCCTAAAAGGGGCTGGAGGGGGAAACTTGTTGAGCGTTTATCCAAACCAGAAACAAAACCAAGCAGGACTGAGAACAACGGTCCTGGTCGCTGGTAGCTGCAGTAAGACACGAAGGCTCCGAGTGGCTGCTGAGAATCTAAATCATGTACTTTTCTCTTCCAGACAACATAGGGGGACCAGAAGGGAAAAGGGCTCGGACTGCTTACACCCGCTATCAGACCTTGGAGCTGGAAAAGGAATTTCACTTCAATAGATACCTGACCCGCAGAAGAAGGATTGAAATAGCACATGCTCTTTGCCTCTCAGAGAGACAAATAAAGATCTGGTTCCAAAACAGGAGAATGAAATGGAAAAAGGATAATAAGCTGAAAAGTATGAGCATGGCAGCTGCAGGAGGGGCATTCCGTCCCTAAGCGTTTGATCAATTAAAAGTACTGAGCAGTATTAGCTGACCCTGCGTCTCATGTCAGTACTAAGTTGACTTTCTAAAACTTCCTTGTGTTACTTCTGTGAAGAAACCCTGTTCTTGTCGCCCTTATTCATCTTTTAATCATGAGCCTGTTTATTACCATTCTCTCGCGTGTATAAGTAGATCTGCTTTTATCGTACATTTCTTTGTCTTGAATGGCTTTGTCTTGAAAAAAATAATAGATGTTTTAACTTATTTATATGAAGCGAGCTGTGTTACTTGAAGTAACTGTTAAAACAAAACAAAACCGAACAAAAAAGAACAAAAAAAAAAGAAGGTTAAAAAAAAAAAAGGAGAGAGAGAAAGAAACCCTCCCCCGGTTTAGTACAAATGTTATGTGTTGCACTCAACCTGCTTAACTGTGCATGTGTGGTCAAGTGTTAATGTCTGTATAGCTCCAAGCTGTTAAAAATATTTTTATTCAAACTACCTATATAATTCCTGTGTAATTAATGCTGTTGTAGAGGTGAAATGATGAAATCAACTGAACTTGTCCTACGTGTAGTGAATAGTGAATCTGTGACGAAAACTGTGATTCCAAGCAGTATGTCCTTGCTGTGCCTTTGTATATGACTCTTTGCACGAACTCTTAGAAGTGGCTCTTATTAAGCGCAGCTTCTGTGATGTATGTTTTTTGTGAACAAAGTTACAAATATAGTCAAAGTCTGGCTGTTTGAGCAAACTGTGATCAGCTTTTTTTTTTTTTTTTTTTTTTTTGCCAGAAAGACTTTCTATTCTACTGGCTTAAGNAAAAAACTGACTGGAAATCAACAAAAAAAATAAACTTTCTATTGTAAAGTTTTCGTGACCTGGTTTGTGCAAAGCAAGAAGTTGTGCTTCCTGATTTGCCTCTGAAAAAAATATTAACCCGTGCAGAGTTTTTAATAATATTTTACCTGGCTCCTGCTGCACGTTGCAAATGGTAGATGCTGCGATTGTCCGCTACCAGTATTTTTAATTGAAAGTTTGACCATAAGTTCCTCCCTACTGGTTTCTCGCTAGGTGCAAAGCTGTATCGCAGGACCACAATCATCAACACCCTTTGTGGGTGAATCAACTGTTAGTTGTTTGCTGATGGTTGGGGGAAAAAAAAAAAAAAAAAAAAGAAGTGCTTTGTTAAAACACGCTGCTAACTCCAAGACGTGTTTGCATCGCTCTAGAATTTCTCCTGTGGTTTCATTAAGTATATTTGCAGGACAGCCACGTCCGAGCCCTCTGCGTCTATTAGTAAAACCTCGCTAGCCACATTCCCACTTTTCACCCTTTAAAGATTTTTGGGTTCCTTCGCTACAATTAGTTTGCTATAAACGTAATGTTACTTACCCCATCAGAGCTTGAATGGTTAACTCTTCTGAGCTTCTAAGAGCAACTAAAGATTTGCACATTTACTCACTGGTTACATTGATGCTTTCCCTTAAAAGTTATAAAACAGTAAACTTTATAAGCCCCAGTTCCGGCTATATGACATTTGGGTGCCAAATGAATAGGGTTTTGTCTATGAATTAGATCGTAAAATCATCCATAGCACAGACAGATAGGCTCACTGGCTATAAAAAGTCACGTGGTGCCATTAAAGTAAGTTTTATGGTTTTGGGGAGTTGACATCCAACATTATATACCACATAACATATAATCTCACTGACGCTGGACTTCATTTGACTCTTTTGCAGGCTACGTGTGCCTCCTGGCCATTCAAATTGTCAGGTTTAGGGACAGAAGTATCCAAACCACAAGTTCTCAATACTGTATGAAAAATGGCTCCTTGCAAGTCAAAGGTAAGTTTTGTGCACAAGTTCCTTAAAGTTTATTTGTACAGTGGGGAAGCCGAGGCTCCCGCTCGCTCTCGCTGCCTCTCGCCTCTCTCTTTCTTTCTCTTTCTCTTTCCCTTCCTCTCCGCCTGGAGCTTTTCAGGACGGTCCCACCGAGCCCGAGAGGCAGGATCAACCACTAATGATCCAGGTTGCGCTGCAAATCCCCCCCCATCCCTTCACTCGCAGCAGCTAGCTCTCTATTTTAACGATCAAATCAAAGTAAACCACAATAAGCGACTTTGGCAGAGATGGATTTTGGGGCCTAGCTTTAATCACTTTGACTACCGCAGAAGATAATTACTTCCTTTGCTCCAATAGACTCTCCAAGTTTGGAGAGGGTTTGTTTAGCAAAGAGTAGTTACTGCAGGCGATTAAAAAAAAGGAGAAACAAAATAGATAGGCCTTGATATTATCTGGGCAGTGTCTTATGTAGGCATGATAGAGTTGGAGGCGTGCTGATATGGTAATAATCTTTGGATTGGTGAAATATGTTGCACATCAGAGCTAGTATTAAAATGGCACAGACTGTACTGCAGCGCTTAAGATTCCTATTTTCTGCATCGGGTTGTGCAGAAAGATTTAGCTATGCATATAGGTCCATCTGCGAGCGCGTAGTGTGTTTCGGGGTTGCGCATTTATAACGTTGCTGTAAATTTTTCCAGATCCTATATGTAATTGCATAAATATAAATATATTTAAATTATGTGCATGTGTGCATGCATGTACAAATCGATGTATATGCCTGCATAAAGCCGTGCACATGCATATGTGTGTCTAATATTGGTGTATTTATGTATACAAAGGGTGTGTACACGTGTATACATATATATATGTTCCTGTGACTTTTTTTTTTTTTTTTTTTAAAGCGAACCAATTGACTGTAACTTGTAGCATTAATACAAGAGACTACAGGTCATTAGAGTGCTGCAAATTATGAAATACGGGCTTGGTTTATTGAAGATTGTAAATATCCCCCTGGCTCTGCTCTCTCCCTCTCTGCCTTATATTGCTGGCTGCCATTGTAGGGTAGGCCCCAGCTGCGTGTTTACTTCAACATTCTTTTTATTTAAGTGGACTGTTCTCACTAGAGTGTGATTACTCAGCAATAAACTTTATGGCCGGATTTCACTTTAGTCTTTGAATTTCCAGGACTTGAATGAAAGGGTGAAAGGAACTCTGTCTTTCTCTGGGTAGCATTAAGGCCTGATCCTTACCCTCAGAGCTGTTACTTAGGCGAGTGATCTTGGGGGGGTGCAGACCGACTAGTTGGGGGCTAGGGAAGAGATTTGAGAATTGCCTCCAAAAAATACATACNATATATAAAATCTCCAAACCAGATGTGAGTTTCTCTTTCTTTGCTCAGGTTTTGAGTAGCAGGGATTCAGCAGACCGCATTGTTTTCCTTCATGTGTCATAAAGTTGGGTTTGCGAAAGAACAGGGTGGTTTGATGCAAGCAGGGAGATGGGCTTTGTTTTATTTCGCTAGTGCTATCCCGTTTGAATATTGTGGTTTAGGCTGTATCTGTTACTGCGAGAAAAAATGAGAGAAACGCACAGGGGTACAGGAGGATAAGGTTGTTGTGTACCTCTGCAAGGTCTGCACATTGCCAACTGATCCCTATTTTTAATTCATTTGCCTTTAATGTTAAAGAAACGGTAGTATGTAAGGTTGACTCAGCTCAAAGATCTCACAGTTTTACAAATATTTAACATTTGGAGTCAACCCCCTGTGTAAGATAAATGGAGTCTGAAGCCTTTGTGTCTGTGTATCCTTCCTATGAACACTAAACAAACACATATGCATGTACTTTATATTAAAAAAAAATGGGAAAGCCTTTAAAAGTGCATATTCAAACGCACATTTGAAAATCATTTCCGTAATAAACAGCTGGAGATTTTATAGTACACTAGCTGTCACATTTTCGTCAACAGGAATACCAGAAAGTTATATACGATAGGCGTGTATTATACTATATTATATGCCATAAAATTTTATAGCTTGAGGCAAAGGCATGAAAACCCTTTAAAAGTTTGGGCTTCGTTTATATATGGGTCCTTTTTCAAGGAAAATCCTTCTCTTGTAAACGGGAATGATACTAGACACAAACCATTCGCGATTACTCAATATTCAATAACACTGCGTTATTTGAATTATCTGCTGAATATACAAACACGCACACCCGTTCAACTAATATTTTAGGAACCTGGATATCATCGTGAATTGTAATTTTTCATTGTCTAGAGCGAAAAGATTTGCTACTACATATTTTCACATTTTTGAATGTGTCTTCTGGAGCATTTTCCTTGTAAAGCAGTGTACAGGGATTCAAGAACTACAGAAGAGAAAAATATCCCCCAAGCATATAAACCCGCCCGTACTGCAAGAAACTCTCTAACAACAAAAGAAAGTTAGCTAGGAATGACAACTTCTCCATATTTCTGGCCCTCCCCTGTCCTAAGCAGGACAGTTGAAGCCATTCAAATCCAGAAACGCATTCAGATTTTCTAATCCGCTTTGAAATTTGAAATTCAAACAACCCCAGACTGCCGAACTCTACCAAAATATTCCCAGGTCCTAATTGTTTTCCAAGGGAAAATATCGTGGAGAATAATCGCTGGGAATCAGGAGAGAGGTCTTATCTGCACACATTATTTTTTCTGCTGTGTTTGGGGGATTAATGCGTGTGAGTTTGTTTTACTTAAGGCATGGCAAGTGGCGTTCTGCGCATTGAAATACAGTTTACCTAATCATTTGAAAGGAATACTTGAGTGTAGTGTGTCATGTCTAAGCGTAAGGCCAATTAAAGATTAGGCAACTCTCTTAATGTGTGTAACCAGTGACTTTGCGAGGCATAACTTTCTCTAAACCAGAAGTGTAACAATCCGATGGAAAGTCATCCGTAAATTACAGCTCTGCAGCCTTGTCTAAACCCTGCAAACGCCCTAATTGCAGAACATTATGGGGAAATTATTATTCTGCCATTTCCTTACATTTAATAAGTGTGTATCTGTGGAAGGGTGACAATAGAGTGGTTTGCAATCTGCTCCATGGGAAATTGAATGGAACAGATCATGAGGGGCGGATCAGGAGGTTTCGATTTCAAACCCTGGATACTGGAGCAATGCCTTTTCCCTCCCCGCAAATACAGATTTAACGCATTAAATGCAGACATAAGTAAATCTCCTGACCAAGTTAAGGCATTGCTTTGCTTTCTTAGCTCTTTCTCTTGCCTGCCCTTAAAATCTCCCCGATTTGTTGCAAGAGCTGCTAGCCAGAGTGCAGAAACACAGCTCCCACAGCCGCCTGGTCATCTTTGAAAATATTATCCCTTTCAAATTAAAGCATCCTCACTAGTGTCTCTCTGGAAGGCAAATACTCATGGACCATCACAGTCACATGTTCCTGTAGCTACACGCACAAACAATATCAAATCTGACATAGAGAGCGTGTAAAATTTGCAAGGATTTCGCCTTATAGCACGCATAAGGAATCTTTCCTATATCCCCTCCCCAAAAAAATGTCTTTTCAATAATAATATTTGCTATGAAGGTTATTGGGTAATTATTGCAATTTTGTGGAACAGTCCTTGCTTGAGGTGAAGTCTGTCTCTGGATAACAAATGGCAGCCCGTGCAGTTCACTGCCAGGTTAAGTAAATGCAGAAAAGATAAATCTGCACACCCTAGGAATCACCAGCAGAGCTCGCTTTAGACCAAGTTCACAGTCAACTCGTTTGCCTAGACAAGGCTTCGCAAACAATTAGAGTTGTTTCTTTATGTTAAAATCAAGGAGAAATGACTAAGACCCTCGCAGCAGAGAGCTGCAGCTTTTCCCCCAACGCTCGTCGCTACATTCCTTCCAACCTCACGCCCAGAACTTACCCAGCATTTCACCTGCAATTGTAACCATATAGCGCCTTTGAGTAACAGGCTTCCCTCCACCGCTGCCGAAAGGCTGTGCAAACTGATCTAACAGCACTTTACAAAGCTGCGAGATTAAAGAAAAGAAAAGGGGAACAAAACAAAACAAAGCAATAATTAAAAATGCAAAAGTATCCGATTTCTCAGCAGCAAGAAGAAGGAAAAAGAAAAAAAAGCCCTTAGAAAGCTTGGGGAAACGGCAGAACTATTGAAACAAACAGTGCGAGTCTCTTACTCCTAAAAGAAGCTGCATAGCTTTTGTATATCTTTGTGGTTAAGGGCGTTACAACTGCAGGTCAAAAAGTTGAGGGTCAAAAGTTTACGTTTTGCACCACTCTTAGTCATTCGCCCAGACAGAGTTTGATGTCAATGTTATAGCCGAGATCTTGACTATCAGCACAAAAGATAAAATAGCTTTGAGTTACGTGTGTATCACAGTATGGACTCCAGGTGAACCCTACTGGCTGAATGACCTCAATTACCGAGGAAAGGATAGAAAATTCCTCTTTTCAAGAGTAATACACGTTGTATTTCATCTTGAATTATCGGCCACATTTGTGTCTGAATATCTCGGGTTCAGCCGCGGCAGGTAAACACGCGTGTTACCCCCACGGCAGCCGCCGATGCTGCCTCCTCCGAGAGTCAGGTAGCAAAATGTTTCACCCTTGTTTATTATATAATAACCTGCTTTAAGAGCTTTAGCGTTAAGCCTTCTCACTTCGCAAAATGGCAGGAAGATAAGATAGGGGCGAAGCCATTAACGCGTGTATCGATCCCAGCTGCGTCTTTGTTTTTGCTCTCATTTCTGTAGCGACCGCTAAACTGTGCTTAAACAGGACATGCTGGAGATAATACGGGCTACACGTTTGGTCCGAAGGAGCTCCTTTAAAATGCAGAGCGGTGGGGCCGTGTTGTGCTACCGGTGTGTTGTGCTCTCTGCGCCGCTCCGTGATTTGGAGGGTTCTCACAGCCTTCTGGAATTACCCGAGGCAGCAGTTCCCAGCGAAGTGGGGAGCAGGGAGGCTTGTTTTCCCTCCCTCCAGCACCCCCCTCCCTCCAAGGAAAAGTTTAGTGGAGTTTCTTTGCGCAGAGAGTTATTCCCACATTGCTGGGATTTTTTTTTTTTTTTTTTTTTTTTTTTTGTTCCCAGTGCCGCCTCGGTGTTGAAGTTTTAGCTCCTCGGTTAGGCGTGTCTGTAGGGAAACTGGCCAATATCGGACTGGGAATTTCATTCTGGGGGAGATCACTGCAAACCGGATTCACCCTGGAATGATGAGAATGAGGGGTCGATGGAAGAAGGCAAGGATATCCCCAAATAGTCATAAGCAGATATGAAAGGTGTGGAGGAGGGGACGGGGTGACGAGGAAGTCCGAGAAAGAGCGCACCTCCACCCATCCATGCGTTGCTGCCTTTCCACCCCCAAGGCGGGAGCCTACACCGGCCTCTGCGTAGCTGGTACGCGTGAATTATTTGCCAGAGACACAGCTGGATCGTGGCAGGCGAGCGCTATTTCTCGGGAACAAATATGCGAGAGGTTACATTTCAGATTAGCCAAAGTGATTATTGGAGATTTTGCCTAAAGTACCTGCTGAAGCCTGGAAAGTATATAATGCAAGCGTTTGCTCGGCGTGTAGACGTTGTTCCCAAGTTGCTGCTGTTGCTCACTTGTAGTGAGCCCTGGCATTGCACGTTTGGGGAGCCTGCCCTGGCTGGAGATAGTATACAACCTTTCACATCCAGAGTATTTATTTGGTGTAAGAGCGAAGCCTGATAACAAGCTAAAAACCGTAGCCAAATATCTATTTTGTTAGAGAATAGCAGGCGGATTGTTTCCAAGAATAACAATGTGTCTTTGATATACCCAGAACGAAAGCTGTTACTATAACTGGCTTACTCAAAAGTAGGTGACTGAAATCCATTTGCTTCCTCAACAAAACAATTAGTGGCTCAAATTCCATATTTTCAAACTGGTTTAGAATAAAAATATCAATAAGAATATCTTCAAATAAGTTGGAAGTGCGACCTCAATAAATACTGACTCTTCTGAATTCTTGTTTAAGTTATTCCTTAAAAAAAAAGAGAAAAGAAAGAAAGGCAACAACAACAACCTGGAGCAGAACAGTTAATAATTTGAGACGAACTCTTTCCGTCCTTTCACTCTCTGCATTCAGCACACCGCGCTCTGGCGTGGAAGGTCTGCTCAAAAGACCATTCATTTAAAATCCGGGCACAAATCACATTTTCCTTGTGTTTATTTAACCGTGCCAGGACAGAGCGAGCAAATCCCGCCAACCATGCCATTCTTAAGAAGAGCCCCGGTGCCGGAGGAGTCACTGCTTTTACCAAATGCTGAACTTGGGGCAAAACTGCGAGCATTGCCCCGGCAGCGAGCGTGGGGAAGGAGCGCTCCCGCCCGCGGAGGCAGGAGCCGCCTCGGGGGCTGTATCATTCCCAGGAACAAAGGAGGGAATACAGTCGATACATTCCATAACGTTTACATTTTCCCGCGATTTTTTCTTAATTTCCCCTTAGAAGTAGTGACCTGGGCAAAGCACCCCGCTATCTAAAAGACACTGTTATAGACCTTTTAGAAAAACTAAGTCCAAGGCCGAGGTGAACTTCAGGTCACTGCGTCTAACAAATATGAAAATGTCGCCTGGTGAAGGGCACGCCTTGTTATTTAACAAAGACTGTCAATGTGTAAGATTAATAAGAAACAAAATGCACACGGTGTCACTTTTCGGTCACTTTGAAACTTGGGACAGCCTCGCATTCAAGAGGGGAAAGCTGGGGCTAAATATATTCAAAATGGTTCAAATCAAATTCAAACCAGGCTGCTAGTGCGATTCTTCCTCCTCCTACCGCTCTCGGTGGAGGATGCCCGGGCACGGCGAAAGGTTGACTTGAATTATTATTATTGCTATTACTATTCTTGCTGTTATTATGATTTTTCTCTTTCGGGGTAATTACATTTTAGCCACGCATGTAGAGTGGCAGGAGTGCTTGCCTGTTTCACAAGAAAAAGGGGGAACCCCCTTTCCCCCCTCTTTGGGTATGTATGAGGTTGCCTTTTCTTGGTGCATGAAAATTGACTCTCTCCCTCTCAACTTAATTCCGGTGGGGTCCCCATGTCCTCCTCGGCCAGCCTCGGCCAGGAAACTCTTGCTCCTTTATTAACTGATTAAAGTCTCCTTTGCCAGTGAAAGCGAGCCTTTAGTCCTTTCGGAAAAATAAGGGAGCTGGCCTATTTTTTCCTTTCCTCTTCTTTCTTTGAGAAGCTTAGGGTGATGCTACAAGTTTGTTAAAGGGAAGTACCGGGGAAAAAAAGGGTTTCTGAGATTGTTTATTACAGCCATAAATCTTGCAGTAAAATGTCGAAATGGCCGTGTGCAAGATAACACTTGGTGGTCTTGGCTGGGTTCTTGTTTATGATAACAAAACCACAAAGACATGGAACAGGCCTTTTGGAGGTCCTGCCTCAGCACATCTTCGCAGACTAATAGAACCACACGAAAAAAACAGACTTCAGCTGAGCAGCTCGGGTCACCTTGCAGATTTACAGTCGTACACAAAATTGCATCCTTCTCTCTGTAACCGAGCACCAGAGCCCCACGGTAGAACGAGGCGCAGTGAAAAAAGTATACTTTGAGATCTAATCACGGTAAATAATACGAAACAGAGCCCGGTCAGCTCGCCCAAGGTAGCGCTGAGCTTACAAACCGAGGTACCACTTTTCGTTGTGTTTTACCGTGGCTTGGGAGCATGGCAGCCTGCTGTACTGCCCTGGCCGTAGTGTCTCAGGATTTATGCCGACGATAATATTTACCATAACCCAGCGTAATTCATCTGGTGCTGGCCGGCAGGTATTTGTATGTATGTGTCTGTATGTATGCATGTACCTCCTCACGCTGGGAAAATGCTCTCTGCTCATGGTGGACTTTGGCAATCTTTTATTTTTTACAGTCACGTAGGTGGGAGCTTTATTCTTTTACAACATGGGTTGCTGTTGTTTTCTGGGTTTTTTTGTTGTGTTTTTTTTTAAATATAAATAAAACAATCTCCTCTTTCCTGTCAAATACGTGTTGTTGAACAGTTGCGGCTGTCTCTGTGTGCATGTGTGTAACTGCATTTCCTCTCCATGCAGAGTAAATAGAGAAACTTATCTTTTACCCCAGTTAAAGAGCTCCATAGATGTGCTGTTGGAAATGAGTAAGTAAATGTGTTTTAACTCTCTTTACAAATTAGACATTCGATAGGAGGAGGAAATGAGTGATTGTTTAGATAAGTACCCCAGTATACCCAAGTGCTGGAAATGTTCTAACATATTACAAGCTGCCTGCAATGTGCGTGCGTGTGTGTGTGTGTATAAAATATAAATCGATACGATGTGTGTCTTGTTAGATAGAATATATATTCAAATAGAAGTTTATTGCATGTATCCATTATCTATAACACTGCGAAAGACAATAATCTGAATTTAAACCAGGGTGACTGTTAATGTAATATCTTTAGGAGGGCAAGATCTAAACCGTATCATATTTACGCTTCATATATTAGCTGTATTTTCCCATACCAGCAGACGAGATCACCCACTCAGCAATTACATTCTCGAAGGGTGCGGTAAACATTTCTATCTGTTTATATGCTTTCCTGAAAAGGACGGAAAAAAATCCGAAAAGTTCGCTTCTAACTCCGAATGTACCAGCCTAGCTGAAGTTCAATAAGCATCTTTTTTCCCCTTAGAATAAGAGCGTAATTAGTTAAACCATCAAATTTCAATTACCTAAGGTCAGGGCGGTTGCCTCTTTTCCCTCTGAGCTGCAAACATCGTTAACAGCCTCAGTTTTAGCAACGCAGAAGCGCCCGAGTGCCCTCTCCCTCCTACGCCAGGGTTTGCGAGTCACTTCTGCGAAGGCGCTAGCGATTTCCCGCGGAACAGAAAATCAAGAAATAAACCCAAGACGAGGCATACCAAACCGACGGGCTTAAATTCGTAGTTTGGAAAGCGCTCCTCCGCGGGGAGGGATGCTCGCAGTGAGCCCTGCGGTCGCCGGTAGGAAGTATTTGATACCGTCGTGTCCGCCTTCCCCTCTCTCTCCCTTCCCCCTCTCCTCCCCGTTATTTTCAGGCTCGCTACACCCCTCACACCCCGCAAGCCACTCGAGGACTCTCCTCGGCCTCCCCGCCACCTTCATACTAACTTTTGCCTCTATTCCTCCAGTTAGCACGGCGTCAAAGGCGCACAGGGCTCGCCCCGAGGCTCCCGGCCGCCCGCGCTCCGCGGCGGCGGGGCGCGGGGGGCAGAGCCCGGGGGG
>VYZV01008748.1:72570-106791 GCA_013401275.1 Pandion haliaetus
TACAAGCCCAAACGAGGGACGGCGAGAGAACAGGAAGCCAACCTCACCACAAACTCTTTCGCCTATGTTCACACCGGTCTAAGATGCGGTGTAGCCAGCGGGAAGCGGAGGGATTAGGACAAATACAGGGACTCGCTCGCAACAGTTGTAGGAAGTGTCCGAGCGGTCGGGAGCCGGGGGACCCGCCCGCCCTGCCCCGGTGCCTGCCCCGGTGCCTGCCCCGGTGCCTGCCCGGCTTCCCGGCGCTGCGCAGCGCTTGCTCTTTCCATCCGATACGCTTAGTTTTGCGCATAAGTATTTACACGTTTTCTAATTCCAACCTACGCGGGGGTTTAACTCGGTGGGCTACTCGCCCCCAGAAAAAAAAAGCAAAAAAGCAAGCAATATGCTATCGAGTATTAAAAAATAGAAAAGAAATAAATGCAAGGAAATATCTGCTTCGATCGAACGGTTCGCTAACGCATTTTCTAGGGATCGATTGCATTCGCGGCTGTCTTCGGGTTTCGTCTTCGGGAAATGACTAATACGAGGAAAATTCGTTGTGTGCATTGTCATAACGAGGAAGCGGGGCTGCGGCCGCCGGGCCGCTCCGCTCCGCGCCTCTCCGCGCTGCTCCGCGCCTCGNACCCAGCTCCGCGGGTCCCTCCTTAGGGTCCCCGGCTGCAGGGAGGGCAAACACCGAGCTCAGCCGGGGGGTGCCCCGACAGCCCCCCCGCCTCGCCCCGGCCCTGCCGGCTGGCTGCTGGGCGGGAGGCTGCGGGCCGGCTGGCCGCGCCTGGGGTGGCATCGCCGCGCTGAGCCGGGGGTACGGCTTCTGATCTCCTTTGTCTATTAATACAGCCATCACCAAATCCCGGATGACCTCCCTTTCCCTCTGTCAACACCCCTCCAGCCCGTGCTGGGGGAAGAGGGATGGGACCTGCCATCGGGGTCCTGTAGCAAGGGGGTGCCCCTTTTAGGGGTAACTTGGTGACAGATGTTGACGTTTTTAGGGAGTTCGGTAAACAGAAAGTTGGACTGGACTTCTTCATAGCCCATGTGGTTTTCATCATTCGCCGTCAGGCTCAGACCAAAGGCAGAAGCTTCCCTCTTCACACTCCTCATCCCCTCTCATCTTCAGCAGTCACTCAGCCCCGGTGACACGGAATAAAGAGCAGAGAAAACACAGGAGACCAGGTTCGTTAAGTAATGAAAAGAGATGGGGGTGAGGATGAGGCTGGCGGTGGAAATGGGGGGCAGGGGGGAGTGGGAATCTCTCCTCTGCTGCCCACCACTGAGCCTTCAGGTGCAAAGCACATCTGTAAATCACAGACTCCATCTGGGGACAAATCAGGGGGAGCACATCAGAGGAGTCTCAGAGAATAACCCCTTGTCCAGACTTCTCACTGCCTTCATAAGAAGGTGGGGGTTATGGAAGGGGCTAAGCCACAGGGGTGGGGATTTCTACCCTTTTAATTGAAACACTTCTGTAACAATAAAACAAAGCTTTTTCTTGACTTTTGCAACATGTCTACTACCTCAACTAACTCCTGTGCAAAACATCCATTGCAGTGGAAATGCCATCCAAGCCTCAATTTATTTTCTTAGTGTAGTTGTAAAATACTCCTGCTAGCACCCAGCAAAGGTGGAGACTTTAGCTGGACTACTCTATTTTGCAAGAAATAAAAACCCTGCAGCACTGCTCTGTGTATTAGTGGATTTAACATCCATGCATGGTTCTGATGACAGATGGATCATAAACCAAAATACATTGGTTGGGATAGTGTTGGGTTCCTCGTGCTGTGCTGGGAAAAAGAAAGAAAGTAAAAAAAAATAGCACTGTCTAGAAACTGAAAGGTGATCCCATCTGAGCTGAGCCATCGAAAAGCCACGCATATTTCACTGTGCAAAAATGCTATTTTGGAGGAACACTCCTTCCAGCAAGCAGTATTAGCATGAACAAGATGTTTAGACATGGAAGTGGGTATTGCAGACAGGCAGGACCCCGTGGGGCTTTACAGTTTATTACCCCCTCCCCCCATATTTTATTTTTTGTATTTCTGACAGTGCTCGGAGGCAAGGCAATAGTCATGAAAATAGAGGGTGAGGCAAAAAGGGTCTGAGAAGACCAAGCCTCAGCGACACACCTCAGCTCACGCTGCCCAGGAAACATGCAATGTCTTTATCTGTAAGAACATGTATGTTCCCCCAGAACTTAGATTCATTTAAAGAGGCATTCACCGAGCTGCTTTCAAGTCAGCTCATGAACTGAAAGATTTGAATGTTAGCAGAGGCTTGTACCTGACTCCATGTGTACGTCGGCTTTGAGTGGGACCTGCTGTGGCTCACTGCCCAGAGAGATTCAGCTGACCTGAGACCCACAGGTCTGCAAATCAAAAGATTAGGCTCGTCGAGCCTGGTAATCCACCAGTAAAGATAACTTTTCTCTCTTCAGATCACACTTTTCTCACCCCAGGGTTTCAATGGCACAGTAAAGCACTTAAGGAACATAGACAAAACCCACTGAAAATTCTGCTGAGGCTCCTCTCACAAAACCGTTTGATTGCAAATCGGACGAAAGACTCTAGAAATCCGGATAATCTCCATGTAATCCCCTTTTTGAACGCAGTGATGTGTTTTGAGACCAGTCAACCATTACAGGTTGACTTCCACTTTCACTGGAGCTGAAACATAAGACGACACACCCATTACCCTGGGCTCTGGATCAGGCCTTTACTGCAAACTCCGTCTTCAATAATGGGCAAAAATTTCCCCTCTCCTTTTCACTGAGAAGACAGCAGGACAGACTGTGGATTGAAAGCAGTGGAAACCTAATAAGAAATCTTCTGGTCAGACATTCAAGGGTTTTTTTTATATCGTATATGTGAACAACCACAGGGGAATCCTACTTGTGGAGGGGGGAGATGATGCATTTAAAATATTTGCTACTATCATGAAGAACGATTTTGCTCACCCTATCCAGTAGGTGTGAATCAAAATAAATGCAAATCATTGAGGTTTAAATACAAATCTTAGCTGCAACCTCAACTATAATCCTGTTCAAAATACAGGAATGGAGGAGGCCCTTTGGTAACCTGTCTTAAGCAGGATTAAATACAGAACACATAACGGGACCCTCTTCTGGAGACCTTTTTCATTAAAATCAGTGGAGTTTTGCCTTAGAAAATACTGCAGGCAGGATTTTTTGAGCCGCTAACCATTTTTCAATGTGACATTTTACAATTTAAAATAATAAGTGAAAATTAGTTACTACAAATGCAGCATTTAAAGCAACAGTGAGCCCATGTTAACATTGATTTCTCTCTGTGTGTCTCCTCTCTTTCTTTATAAAACTTATGTACTCTGTCAATACAATACTACCCACTTTGATAATAAATCTGTTGTTTCAAGCTAGGATGCTAGCATTTCCTTTTCCATGTAATTTATAGTTATATTGATTCTAAAGCTGTGGTTCTCTATTTCCCCCCTGTTGTATTAAAAATGAGTTCTAATTGCAAGGCAAATGATCTTTGGTCAAAGCACCTCACAGAGTACTTTAACTGTGGCTAAGGAGATTTGATTTGATTAATAGAGAAATGAAAGCCTTGAACATTTAAAATGATAATTTTCGGTTTAGGAAAAAAAGAGAGACAGAGAAAGAAGGGAGGTTAATGGAGCCAGGGAAAGCGTTCGTAGATCAGCATGAGCAGATGTTCTTTTGCTTTTCTGTCAACATTTCTGGTTTGTTGTGGATATAGAAAAACAAGCTTTTCAACTCTCACCATGATTTCAGCCTGTTGCCAGCTTTGCTTGCCTGCAGGGTATCTGCTTATCTAGCACGGGAGCAGGATCAGGCCTCCTCCCCTTTGGTCTAGAAGCAAAACAACCTTTCACATGGGCTGCAAGGTTTGTCACACTCCCCTCCCTCCTTTGCACACACACACTTTCAACCCTTAGATCTTTATTTCATAAAATTCCTTTCCTCTTAGAGACTGAAAAACTGGCCAGGAGATGAACGGAAGAGCTGAGCAATATTAACTGCATTCAGGTGTGTGTTGGCTGAGAGGAGACGAAAGGAACCCGGCCCATTCCTCGAGGGCAGCGTGCATGTTCAGCCACGGGGGACGGCGGTCACCGCCACGCAGCTGTACTGGGTGCCCCGTACCCCTGGTGCCTGCACTCTGTGTGTAACCCCAGAGCGAGAAGGGTGCTCCTACTTCACATAGGAAATTCAAATAGCCATTTTCCTCAGTGAAGCACCTTTGAGAGCTGCCTTGCGTGCTAACATGTCTGAAGTGTCCGTGTTGAAGGAAGGGAGTGATCTATGGGTGCATGGGTGTGTCCTTTAAGATTCATGAGAGTGAGGCACGTTTTTTCATGTTTTTAATCCTTAAAGCAGGTCTTTTGTTTAGTGCAATTCCATATCAGTTCAGAGCAGCAGCACTAAAGGTGATGGAGACCAGCCTGAGCCTTAAAATTAGGTTTGTTTGTCTCTAAATATTCTCCAGGGCAAGGAATATATATCAGCCTTTGGAAAAAAGCAATCTGCATTTAAGTGAAGATTAAATAATCTAAGATTTATGGTTCACATCTCAGAGGGTAGGACTTTTTTTTATTGTAGTAAAACGTTTAAAGTAAAAAAATGCCAGCAGGCATCAAATAGAAAATTCCCTTTCATCACAAAAGGTTAACTCCTGCGATATTTGTGCTATATAAAACAGCCTAGCAGTTTCAGTGGGGAGTTTCTCAGAAAAAGGACTGTGGAAGTAACCCTGAAAGTCACTGCCCATGGGGTCAACGTCATCTTAGCTCAAAGAGAAGAGGGAGAAAGGAATGAAGCCTGTCAGCAGCCTTGCCTTGAGACATACCTGCTTGATGTGAGTTTGTCCAAAGGCAGGCACTGTGCTCTGCTCCAGAGATCCTGTCAGCTAGATCTGAAGGACATTCCCTGAGCCATCACATCTGAACATTCCTTTAATTGTGAGTAGGAGTATGTGTGCTTAGCCACAATGAATATACTGCTTTTTCTTGACCAGCAAAATAAATTCTGGATGCGCTTGAAAGGTGAAATGCTGCAAAAGTTCTTATTAGGAAAACAGGGAAGAGAGCTTCTCTCTTATTTAAAAGAATTTTAAAAGTAAAGCTTTATCTAGATGTTTCCAGATGCTTATCCACATCTATGAGACAAGCTCTTCAAGATCTGTTCACTGGTGCTCCAAGCCTTTTCAGTTTTCCAGACCTCATGAGTTTATGTTCTCCAGGCCTTGGTGCAGCCCTTCCATTGCTTTAATCCAAGTTAGGATGAGGGTGGTCAAAAGGGCAAGGTGGATGTGGGGAAAGAAGAGGGACAACCGTAGAGGGGCTCTGCTGGCCATTGTTGCCACTGTCCCCAAGGATATTGGCGTAGGGCAGTGGTGTAGTCAGAAGGAGGGACTGCTGCCCAGGCTGGCCAGGAGCAGGAGGACAGCATAGAGAAGAGAGATTTTGGTGGTGGTATCTCTTCCTTTCCCAGGCACAATGTGAAATTGCTATAATGCATGGCGAGGTATTCCAAGTTACATTTCATATGACCATCCAACAGGGCTGCTATTCCTTAATGTATTTTTTAATTCCTCTAGGTTCTTTCTTCTGGGTTTCTGCACTGTTTACTCTAGCTTGGATCCCATCACCCACGGTTTTGTGCTTTTGGGTGTAGCACAAAAGCTGGCTTTTCTTTAAAAGATATGTGGGTCATGTGATACAAAATGAATGAGTTCAAGATTTTTTAATCAATTTTTTACAAAAGCAAACATGTCGTCTGTCCTTCCTTCCTTCCTTTAATTTAGACAATCTGAAAATACTACTCTTGTCAGCCAGGTATGACTGTAAGATATATGTACCTCTATTTTCCTTCTGGAATGCCCCACAAGATTTATGCTGGGGTGTGTGGGAAGGAAAGGAGGATGTACGGTTTCCCAAGATTTCTATCTGCCCTTTCAGTGTGAGGTTGTAAACTGAGGCTTTGATCTGATCATCCTTGCTGAGGGTAGGAATGGTGTTTTACTCTCATTTGATATTCATTTGTGGTTTGCTGTTGATTTCAAGTCTTCCCCCAATTTCTTCAGTCTGGAATTCACAGACTCAGACTTCTGCTGCAGGGAAAACATGGAAATTGTTTTTTCCCTTGCCACAAAGTTTTTTCTAATAGTTGCCTCCTTTTCTGCCGTCTTTTCTTCTGCTTTAATATCTTTAATAAGTGTTACCATCTGCTTGGGTGCCTGGTATTACACATTGTGAACAAGGCCAAGAGTTTTGAGGGGCTGGGATGGTGTTTACTATTAGGCATAATGAAGATCGTTGTTTTTGCCTGGGGCAGGTGGGCTGGGGCTGGAGCACACATAGAAATGCAGAACATGTGCTGGGGTTGAGCTATCTACAGTTCTCTTAAAAGGAGGTTTGGCTGTTGAGCTAGAGGCACGCACTTAGTATGCAGGGACTCTTTCCTCCTGCCATTTTCCGGCCCCTAACATGCTTAACCTTAGAGGGAAAGACACAACATATTATGATGATACTAACTGGTCGAAAGGCACTATCAATTTTAGATGTGATAGGTACATGTCAGAATCAGCATAATTAACTGGAATGACAATCCTGTTAAATGCGTTCGTGCCATTGCTCCGGCAATAAAGCATGTGTAAATTTACAATTAAGGCCTGCTTTTCTTCTATACCTTGGAGACTAGTGACAAACATTAAGAAGTTGTATAGCATCAGGAGCTGAAGGGAGGTATTTATCACAATAAAAACATCAGGTGATGCATTTCCCAGATTATCTGTCCTTCTTATGCAAATACTCTTTTTGCAGGAAATTTCAGGCTAAGTAATAATTATATTTCTGATCTGAAAGGTGATATTTCACCCTCTGAATTTTTGTTTCCATTTGCAGGATGGATGAGAACCATATTGTTTAGCTACCTTGCATAAAGGTATTTGAAATAGTTCTCATTTCACATTACGCATTAAGCTGCACTTTCTTTATATTGGGTACATTGCACATTGCATATCCACGGAGAAATTTTCAGGGATGCTACAAGACATTTCCCTACTTTGTACGTAGATGTTACAGCTTCTGCTACAGTGATGGCTGGAAAGCATCAGCACAAGTAAGATAAAGGTGATTTAAAGTGCGTCTGTGAGTCAGGCAGTGAACTGACAGCCATCTTTAACCAGCCTGACCCTGGGATGACCCTGAGCTCAGCTGGTTGTGAGATAGTTGGGTCTATTATGGGACAAAGGATCATATGTCTGACAGGATGCAGAGAACACATTATAGGATCACAGCTGAGTAACAGTGCAAGACATAATGTACATTTATTTGATGAACAACACAAGCAAATCTTGGCAGGAAAATTTAATTTCAACTATTTTGTTTATTTCAAGTCAATCTCTTTCTGCTGCCTATTTAAAGAAATTCATATTTGCTAGCTTTTTCTCTTCTAGGAATGAAACAGATGATTATGCTAGTGAAATTTATAAAGCATGCAGAATGTACACTGATGAATTCATATAATGGAGTTGCACATTTCTATTGTATTTCCTGCTTCCCATGTGGGCTCAATCTGCATCTATTCAACATTAAATTTCAAACGTCTTCTCCTAAACCCACATATAATTTGGTCAAGTGAGGCTGGAAATGTCAGAACGACTGCAGCAGTGGTTAGAGAGAAAGCCACAGGCTTGAAACTGCATACGGCCTTGTATGTGAGTAACTGCACTGACATGAACAGCGCCAGGAGACCAAAATTTGGTGTGACAGGGTTCTCGAGAAGGGAGAGAAATACCTCAGTACCCTTCTAGGCTGAACTTCCTTGCCATTTAGTCTTAGGGATAACACTGTCCAAGGGATCTGATAGCCTCAACTTCAGCACAGGGAAAACGGTTGACCAAGATACAGATAATCTGTACAACCTTGGCCATAAAAAATTAGATCAGCTCTAGCCTCAACTCTGCAGAGCTCATCGTGTGCCATGGAAGAGAATGATTGCCCGGCTGAAGATGTGGAAGCTGAGGCTGGGGAGGGAAGGGGCTTGCCTGAGCCACTTGGCTGGTCAGTCACAAGCCTCTGTGCCCTGACCCGGCTGCTGACCACACCAGATATCTAATGGGGAGAAAGGGAGGATATCTCATCGCCCCAGAGGCAGCACTCGGCACTGAGGGGGAGTACAGTGCTGCATGGTCCCCACCAAGTCCCTCGGTTGGACCCAGGAGCTCTGGCACCGGTGAGAAACCCTTTGCAAGCAAGGGAATGGTCCTGTTGGCCTCAATGGGCTTCACATCATGTCTCGTCACCTGAAAAAAAACCCAAACCAAAACCAGAGTGGTTAGTAACACTCCCTCCAGCTTCCAGCAGTTCAGCTGCTGGTGTGGTGGGCGAGAGAGGTGGTTATATGGGGAAGGGGGGCAGCATGTCTGTCAGAGGACAAATCTCTTGTTCCCCTGTGAGGGAGGCAGGACCACATGTACCGCAGATCCACAGCCATGCCCCGATCCCTCAGCAGCCCCAAAGCTGCCATGGGGTCCAGCACCATGGGGCGGGAGGGAAAAGCTTCAATCAGCAGAAGGAAAATTGAGAGTCAACCCCCTGCCTTGCCCACTGGCCCCACGGCCGATGTGGCGGGGTGATGAGAGAGGTGGGATGAAGTACCGCACCACAGGCAAAGTCGAGAGCAGCGCTTCACCTCAGCCAGCTTTCAAGCGGACGGGGGGTTAATCTGCTTCCCAGGCCCTGTTGTCAGTAGCCGCATGTCCTATTGCTCCGGGCAGGCATGGATCTGGCTCGGAGTCCTATACAAACAGCTCACTCTTTACAGAGCTACTGCGCTGGGTGACCTCTTCTAATGTATTACTGGTTTATATTTGGGCTGATTACTTCCAAAGGGGAAATGACACAAAGTGAATCAGTGTGACCTCATTAGCGTGGCTCACACTGGTAAATGGATGACCACCATTAGGAAGGCTCTGTTGTGGCAGTGCTTCCATCGTGTTACCTGTGGATAGTATCATCATCTCGCTATAACCTGCTGCAAAGATTTATGCACTATGCTAACTTGCGTACTACAGCTGCTTTCTGTCTTATAAATATTGACTTCTGTGCCAAAAACAACAACTTGGTACAACAGGAATTAATCTTCTGCTTGACTGATGCATCTTTACAGACCAGTTTGTCTTTAGCAAATAGAGCTCAAGAGATTTTTATGATTTAGAAAAATACTTTATAAGTTGATCTAAAATATAGGCTGTGATAAGCAGAGGCATCATTAAAGTTACACGGGGGCTATATTTTGCCTTCTAGATTTCCCTAACTGTGCTATCTGTTTGTCATCTTGACTTGTGTGAAATTTGAAAGAAATTGCCAGACTCTGAGTCCTGAATCTTTTCTGTATGTTGCAGTTTCTCTGATAATTTATCTATCACACTATCCAAATGGTTTTAATTAACTTGATTTTTTTTGACAAAAAGAATCTTTAGGTGATCTGATTTATCAAAACACTTGCAGATGTTATACCTTTTGTCCTCAGCTATAGCATTACAATGCAAGTGGAGCAAAGCACATCCCCCACCTGATATTAGACACTAAGATGAAGTCACAATATTGCAGGATTCTGGAGTTGACAGTAAATAGCAACATACAGAGTCAGGGTGCTAAGAGATTAAAAGAAAGAACATCAGCTCATCATAACCAGGATCCTTCTAGGAAGACTTGTGCACTATAATGCCTAAACAAAGATATTTTACTGTGCAAAGGAACCATTTAGGATATTAGATCTAGAGATGAACTTAGAGTATTTTGACAATTGCCCTTTATTGAAGTTCAGGTGTTCAGAGCTCCAGTTACAGCTATTTTTTGTAAGCCTGTCCATACCCTGCATGAGAGTGAGAGAAAGTGAGTACTCCCTGCTGTGATGGAATTTTTGACTTGACTATGCTCTTACAGATCCTGTAAAAATTAGGAAGGTGTTGTGGTTTAGGACAATATTGAATCAGATATATTACCATGTATTACAGTCTTATACTCCATAGGCCAGACCTGACTGACTTGCAACTGAATTTTTGTTTGGATGGAGAGTTCAGTGCTGGTGCTTTAATGATTCTGGTGAAGCTCATTGCCATACATCCCTGAATAAGCAGGCTGGTGGCAGAACTTCCACTCCTGGGGTGAAATTCATGCCTCTGAAATAGAGCCAGTCACCGGGTTTTCTCACAGCCCCCATCCAGGCAGCTGTTTGGTCTGTGCAATGCCATGATAAAGCCTTGAGAGCTCATGCTCTCCCCACTGAAATTCTCCTCTAGGTCACTAGAATCTCTGGTAAAATATCAATAACCACTATGGGGTGGAATCATGGATCGAGCCAGCTGATCTGGCTGAGGCTGTCACTGATACGAGGTTTGAGAAATCCTAAACCACAACCCCTGTGAAGGCTGAAGTAATCTGAATGGTTCATGTTAGTTATTCCACACCACTGGTTAATTTTACTACAAGTATAAGGTTATACATCTCAGAAGGAAAGAACAATGGAAAATACTACAGGTGCATAATATGAACAAATCAATAGTCTTTTAGAAAGCTAACTTTTTATGTAGTGAAATTAAGCATTTGGGTTTTACATTTGATAAACCATTAGCTTTCATTTTTTATAGTTGATTCCCATCCTTGCTCAGTACTTAAGAACGCAAGCAAGTAGATGTTTGAACTGGCTGAGCTGTATGGCAGTCTCAGAAATGGAATTTAAAAAATTTTCTGATGTCTTATCCATAGGAGATGGATATACCCATGCATTTAAAATTATGATGCCAAGTGTCCTAAAACAAGAGCTGTTTTTCTCTTTTCAGGGGAGACAGCTAGGCAAAGTAAACCAACACCGAATTTTAAGCTTCATCCCTGTATGGGTCCTAGTAATGCAAATATTCTCATATGGGAAAAGAGTATTTATTTTGTGGTCAATCCTCTAAAAAAACAACTGAACTGATTAAAATCACTTTCAATCAATAGGAATCGTAATCAGTAGGAATCTTCATCAATAGGACTTTGAAAATGCTAACTGAGAATCCAATTTCTGTTGTGAGTATAAGCTCTAGAGCTATTTAACTACTTCAGGTGTAATGCCATTATTAGAAAAAAGTTCATTCATAGTGAAACACACATACCTTTTAATATACCATTCCAAATAGTGGTATAATAGTAGATTAGTTTACAAAAAAAAAAAAGAAATTACATGGCTGGATTCTTTAAGTGGGTCACAGCCAGATACACATCTTCTGTAACTGCCTGATAAACCGTGCATCTAATTATCAATATGCCAAAGCACAGATGTGATCTTCAGTAAATACATGTTCATACAGCACATTAATGGATTCATATTAAGCAAATCAACGTATTTTGAACTCTAGGAATGATTAATGTATGGAAAGTAACATGAGCTGTAGTTTAGATGTCTTAAGTTCCAGATTTTGGATTCCAAGGTAGGATACCTTAATCTTAATTCTGAATTCAAATCTATAAAGCAAAGGTTCTTTACTTCTTTTTTCAACACCTTCCACAAATGGGATGCTGATCAACAGTGCAGTTGTAATTGCTACTGTTTTTCATTTACAGAAAGCAAAAGAAGACACTGGCACTTAGGTGGTATTCCTGATCTGTGGTATACGGCTCATCAACCAGAGCTGTGACCGAAGGCCCAGAACTGGCCAGATTCATGTGAATCCTTACCTCATCTACAAAAGCTGCCCACTCTCTCAGTGTAGCTGTCTGTGCTCCTGTAGGGTGGGATTGCCCTGACACTTTATGTTAATTTCAGGAAGTTGTGATTTCATTTCATACTGGGCAGAATAATCTCCTTGTTTCTGAGAAAGTGAAGGTTTTATGGAAAGGGTTTTCTCCCTTATCCAGCTTTGATCTTGAGATCTTAATCAAACAAGCAGATCACAGTCAGTGATATACGGACAGTGTTTTAGGTTTTCACGGCTCTCCTGAGGCATAGTCCACTAATATTTCAATCCCTGACAGCACTGGGAAACAGTTTTTGGTGTGCTACTCGATATTACTGATTTGCTTAGGCTCTGACATTGCATGCACTTGTGATTCTGTCCCAGATGTATAAAGCTAAGCATAGGCATTACTCCGGATTTCTAGGATCAGAGCAAAGCTATGAACAGTCATCCTGCTGCTTCAGTGCCAGCTGAGTCCTCAGGTGGCAGCTGAGCTCAGCTCCAGACCCGCACAACTGCAAGAGAAAACGACTTTAGACAGAGACTGTGTGCGTGGGGTGTTGTGAACCCCTCACATGAGTTGTCCATCAGAGTGCATGAGGTGAGCATTTCTGGGTTGGAGGTTCAGCACGGTTATTCACTTACATTTAGGAAAGGAAGGAGAGATCTTTCCTTTTCCTATGTGTCCCTCCTAATTTTCCTTCTCTTGTATTAAGGTGAACCTGAATGAGACAGCTAGCAGAAAGCCAGCAAAAAGTGAGTGGGTGATCTAGCCTTGAGCCCTACTCATGTTGCTCTGAAAAAGTTGAAGTTTGATTTCACCGGAGGCCATGGCAGGAAGAGAGGCAGGAACCGCATTTCCCCAGGTGTCAGGGAAGTTACTCTTGCTTGGCATGTTTGTTTTTTTTCCTCAATTTCAAATACTTGTAAATCCCTCCCAAGCTTCTCTAGGGCTGAAAGCTTTGATGCTTGATCTCAGCTCATAAAAGACCTTTTTTTCTGCTGAAGTTTGGAGGAAAAGTTTTTGATTTAACTTTGAGTTACAGAAGAGTGAGACAATGAACCTTCTTACAGGTTATGACTTAAAAACAAGCAAGCGAGCAAGCAAACAAAAATATCCCAGAGAAAATGATATCTAATTTTGATGTCTGAATGTTCTTCTGTAAAGGCCAGTGTCCTAGCCTAGCTGCAGTCCCACAAAATTCAAGAGATGCCATGTACAGAAGACTCCTGGGTAAAATCTCAAGTTTGGAAAACAGAGCGTTGAGAAACAACTTCTAAGTGTGCATGGGAAAAAATATTCCTTTGAGAAATACAAAGGAAAACCCTCTATCATGACAACCTGGGAAGTGGAGAAGAGCTGTCTATTTGGCTGGAATACCACACTGGGACCAGGCTGCTGTGAGGGATTTGGAATTGCCTTCAGATGTACTCATCTCAGTGTAGTGAGGACTTGCCCATCTCATGCAACTACTGGCCTTTTTGAAAACTAATTCAAGCACTGAATTTTAATAACTGGCTTATGCACTCAAAATATTCCAAGCAACCTAGTTGCTAATGGTGTTTGTAGCATATAAACGGTAAGTTTGCAGCAAATATCCTACTGTTGCATTTCACGTTTACTTTAAAATACGTTGATAATGGCCTTAAAATCGGTTTATATCTTCTAACAAGTTAAAGAGATGGTTGAATGAAGAGGTGGTGGGAGTATATCTCAATCGTCAATATGGATCCATAGACACAGATGGATTTGGGCTTTGCAGCAGTAATCACACCTCTCCGATCCAGTAGTGAGTGGATGTCTGCTTAACTGAACTATGGGATGTCCAAGCATATAGATGTGCCGTTAGCCATAACACTCCCTTGTGTGCTATTGGTTGTAGAAATTCAGTGAGCTTTAACCTTTTTCATCTGATGGGCCATCTAGAACTGGGCAGAAATTGATATGGATACACAGATTCTATTTGAAAGTCAAGTACCTATCCTTCATAAATCACCAAGTTGATTTGTTTTTAAGCTGCGAAGTGCTAAGCATGTTCTGTTGGCCTGTTTTTGTATGATGACAATAAATGCCTGTAAAATAGCTGATGCCATGAAATAATACCAGCAGGAATATGTAATGAAAGCAAAGTAATAGTGTTTACAAAATCAAGGCTTATCACGCTGTGTAAAGCAAGGCTCTTATTTCAGCTGCATTCAGATCTGGGCTCTGCTCACTGGTTTTGTCTTAATAAAGAGCACACATCTCATACTGGCAAATAGAGCAATCCCTATTGAGAATAATATGCCCATTGTTGTCATAATGGATCTCCACTGACACATTTAACAGCTTGAAGGTATACACTTCTGACACTATAACTTACACTAATTAATCTTTATTACATCATTAGTGCCTTGTAAAAAAAAAAAGCAGAACCTCTGCAAGAACGTGTCATTGACATTAATGAATATGCCTGACGTTAGTAAAGTTAAAGATAAACTTTATTTTGAAACAGAGGTGCTCTAAGAACCTTATGCAAACAGTCAGTGGATAAACCCAGCCAACTGAAACTCTGTTCTCCATTACTGTAGAGTATAACCACAGCATATTCTTATCTGATTATGAGTTACGGGTTTCTGTGTTTAGAATTCAGAGGATTACTAAAGAGATTATCTAATCTGTCAATCAAACTGATATCTTGATGGCTTGGAATACTGCTACAGATTTAGCAAAGTGTCTTTGCTCTAATGCTCATTCTGGGTGTCATGGTTAACCAACATCTTAATTACATATAATGAATAATCTCTCCAATGGCTTATTATTACAATACAAGTCTCAGTAGCAGCATATGAGCAGCGTCCATAGCTGGGAGTCACTTTGAGCTTCATGGTCCCACTGAAGGACTGCTATAATAAAGAATTCAGTAAGCCTTACCCATATTGAGTTGAATGAATTTGACTGTGGCCTACTTCAGAAAATAAGCAGCCTCCGGCCTGTCCAGGGGACTCAGATGACCATATAGAATGTCCAGGTACAGCGAGCACAAGCTTCATCATGGCCAAACACCTGGCCACATAAACTAAATAACTGAACTTGAAATAATCCACTCATATCCACTGCTGCTACTATACTGATGCTTATGGTGAAGAGAAGAAGCCACAGCGCAGTCAGCTGAAAACAACTTTTCTCATTAAGTAGTGACCTGCATCCAGTTGTCTAGTAGGACCTGGAGGCTTTGCGAAGCCCTACTGGCCTCTGGGCTAATAGACCAATGCATTGGCAAGTTCACTTGTCATCTACTTCATCCTCTCTGCTTTCCCAGATCAACTTTTTGTTCTCATCCCTCCATCTGTTTGCTTCCCTCCCATGAGAGGAGGGACATTTTGTTGAGGAAGAGAGGGTTTCCTAGGTAGTGATGGACACTGCATGCTGCCTAAGTGCTCATGGTGTGGAATAAATGGTATTTTGCAGTAACAGCTATGTAAGATTGCTTGGAGATAAGGGCTGGAGGGGCAGGCAGGTAACAATGCCACGCACCAGAGAAGGGACATACAGATACTCCCCAAAATCCAGTAAAAAACCCCCTGATAAGTGGGAACAGTTTCAGCACAGCACTTCTTAATTTACCTGCCTTAGATTTCTCTGGCATGTTATCACTGCTGTTCAGGCAACCCTGGGTATGACTGCTGGAAGATCTAACATGATTCAAACATGAAAGCTTATCCTGGCGGCAGCTGCCAGGGCTAACTGTTCTCCATCACAGCCTAAAGTGGAATTGTAGCAGTATAGTGACAGTGGGCTATCACTGCCCCCTCGTAGCTTTGCAGAGGAAAGGAACGTCGCTAACATAGCTGGATCCCTTAAAACAGGGCATTGCTGAAGGAAGCTGGTTTCACTGAAAATTGTTATTATAGGATACAGCAACATATATAAGCTTTTGTCATTATAGAAGGTCAGGGATGAGTTTCAAAGGGATGCTCTAAAATGGCTGAGTGCTCATTCTCACAATGATGCAAACTCATTTATGTTGTGCAGTGCACCCTCATCTAAAATGTAGATACCTAAAAATCAATGCCATTAATTCTCTGTCTGGGTACTGAAAACAAACACAACAGTTACAGTGGTTAATACATATGACAGATTCCTCTGATCTGCAGGTGAACACAAAGCAGTTAAGTGTTGCTCATGTTTTCTGGGACTTTCTGCCATAGCTGAATACAAACAGTACAAAAAGGACCAGAATTTCGGGTGGTGTAAGCTGATATAGTGCCCCAAACTCATAGCTAGGCTAGCTGATGGGAGATAAAATGTTTCTTTCAGGAAAATCTAGGAAATGAGCTCAAAGGATGAACAAATATGAATTCCAGTAACTGCATTTTCTTTATCATGATCAGGCTCTATTTATAGCCATTTTCCATGGAAGTTCTTGTGTTCCTGTCTCTAGACACAACTATCCATATGAAGTATGCTTCAGGATTGCTCACATGCTTATCCCAATAGGAAATGGAAATGATCTGAAATGATCAGCTACAACAAAGCTGCATGGACTAATATGAGAATAGTCATAGCCAGGCAATGGAAAAGTTGATAAGTGATTAGCTGAATAAGATTTAGAAGGACTTACGGCCAAAACAAGCCAAATTATTCACGGTTAGCACTATATTAAATTTTGGTGCATTGTTATAGGCTATCTTAATGTGTGTCTAATTGAACTTTTGCCAGCTGTGCCTGGTATGTGTAACAGGCCCTCTGTAACTGAGTCAGAAAGCAATGACCTGCAACTACTAACTGTGCCCTGTAGCAGTTATGACTTAAATGAGAGGAATAGAGGAGAGAGCTACAAAGTTTGTTTTATCTGGCATAGGACAATGACTGCTGAAAACTGCATGATCCTTATGGTGGGGTGGGCCACCTTGCTTTACCATTTGCACATCGGGACAGATCTTTTGCTTCCATAGGGTCATTGACTTCCACATATCAAAAGACACTCCTCAACTGGAGAGGAAAAATTTCCCCATGTTTCTTACTTTGGGCTCAATCACATCAAATGAACAAAGTGACCTTGCATACACATTATCCAAAATGATGTGCATGCCGTGTTGTTCCCAGTTCAAAGAAACAGCACTCTGCTTTAAAAATAAAATGGTAGAAATCAGTAATTTGACGGCATGTAGCAAGCAGTTTTCAGCTTTTCCTGCTGTGAATCAAGTCCATGGCTTCCTCTCTTAATCAGGATTTTATTTAAATAAGTTTCATTGTACCAGAAGAAACAAAATTGGCAACTCATTCTCTTGCAATGAGCCACATTGTCTGCAGGGCCAGCTCAAAGCTTCTCAGCAGTGTTGGCAGGACTGAATTTTGCAGCCCCAAGGTTGGAGGACTGGGCTCGTCCTGCTGCTGGATGGGGAAGGACGAAGGAAGGGCTGGAACGGAGGTGAGTCCTGGAGAGCCAGGCTTGCTACTCCCACGCCACTGGGGTGGGACATCTGCCACATCCCCTTACTTGACTTTCCAGGGCTCTGCTGGTAGGTAATGCAAAAGCTATTTTGCCGTTCCTACCAGTCATCTGCTTGAGGTAACTGCTGACTTTGCCAGTGGCAGTGCCAGCTGTGGTTATTAGTTTGTCATGTTGAATGCAATGTGGAAGGCAGAGCGAATACTGGGGCCACTCTGAGCCACAGTGGGAGAGAGGTTTCGATTGGCAACGCGCCTGTAAAACTGCCTTTCCCCCAGTGAAAGGCTGGCTGTTCTTGTTTACTACTTTATGTGGGTATTATTTCCACCTCCCGCATCACTGCTGTCAAATGTATGTCTTGCCTTTAAACTCAAAGATCAGGATAAATTCTCCCCTTAACCAGAGTTTGACTTAGGTTGGGCAGGGTGAAAGGGAGAGAGGCAGCCTTAGTTTGATCCTGGATGTAATTTAGATGTACTGAGAAATGTTAAACCCTGGGTCTGTCCTGCCTTCTCCTTGACAATCAGCATTCCTACTGCACCAAGGCCAGCCCTGCCTCCTTCATCCCTGCTTGCTTGTAGGATTCTCCCTTGGAGGGATCTCTCCGTTGCCCATTGCTCACCATAAATGGTGTGGCCTGATGGAAACAAAGAATATGAATTCAGGGAGTTGCCTAATTTACCCAAACCCAAGGAACATGGGATTGTGTAATCTTTTATTGGTCCTAACTCTTGCAACGCGCTGTTTTCAGGCGTCAGGACCAAAAACCTGTCCTGGTGCTAAATTGGTTGAAGAGGCTTTGTTAGGATAGGACTGCAGCGGCTTAACAAAAAAGATAGCCTAATCTTAAATCTAATTATAAATTCTCAATTGAATTACAGAAACTGCAGTAATTTTGGAGCCAGGCACGCCTGTATTACCAGAGAGGGGTAACATTACTTCCTTGGGGCCAACATAGCCTGCATACACAGGTGCAACCTTCTGGTGGCTTCTGTGGTACCTCCTGCGGGAGATGTTTTGAGTGCTTCAGATTAATCTATGGCCTCCAACTATCCCATCAGCCCTATCTGGAGTGATTTAGGGCAAGAAAGATCTCGAGGTCGGTCTTGCACATGGATCCTTCCTAAAAGGTCTGATATCACTTGCAATCAGCAGAGGCAAGATGTAGGCTGCCTACCCTTAGGCTAGTGAGTGCTGTGTCTTAAAAGCAAACTGGGGGTCAAAATGTTTTTGGGAGCACCCTCTGTGGGGTTGCTGCTGCTCTGGGGACAGTCAGCTGGGAAGTGCTGGTCCTTCCTCCATGAACACTTCTCCAGCTCATAAGGTATCCTATGATGAATATTTGAAACACTTAGTTATGGCCTTAAATACTTTGGTTAAAGCAGTAATTGTAGCTAATCACTGAAGGGAATAATGAGACACTTTTAGATATCAGATGACCTTAACACAGTAATACCTGTCTTGTCACGTTTTATTGTCTAGCAACATGATGAAGGTTTTGAAGATAATTGAATGGCAGGCATTCACGAGTGCAGCGGGTGATTAAAGGAGCAAATAGCCTAACAAGCATGGTCAGGTACTGCATGCATTTCAGCTGTTCATTTTGCTGAAGGCCAACAATTTATGCTATACCCAGTGGCTACCGACTCTCTTCAGACCAGGTACATGCAATAAAACTGGAATGTTAATTGGGGCCGACTGCAAGGCCTTAAAGGGACAGTGTCCTTGCAGGTACTGGCAATACCTTATTCTAAGTTGTTTTGCTCTTGAATTTTAAACCATGGTCATTGAAATGCTTATGGGAAGGAATTAATAAAAGAGGCAACATGTTTTGACAGCTATTGGACATCCTCATTTCAAAGAGAAATCCAGGGCTCATTTTTTTCCTGCAGGTGAGATGACAGAGCAAACGTTTTAAAGTAATGCCTGTGGTATATGAGAGAGGCACTGTACTAATAAATGTGGAAAAATGCCAGTGTTGTGGAATTATTGACAGGTCTGATATAAAATTCAGTTTCTCCAATACCATTCCAGCTAAATAGAATGAATGGGGTATTAGACTCTCAGGGTCTGTGACTGCAGGTATATCACTCACTAAACAGCTTCCCAGCTATGCAGTTAAGGGGGAAAGGCCAATATTATGATTAAAAGTATAAGCTTGCCAGTACTTTTTCTACAGCAGGTAGCTGTCTTGCTACTTGAGGAATTATTGACTTACTATGTAGATACTGTTATAATCTGTGTGTCCCCCTCCAGCTTTACAAGTGAAGTAGGGACCCTTGAAACTTGGGAACAGCTCAAGAAGTAACTCCCCAAGAAATTGTTTAAACATCAGCTGTCTAGGCTCAGTTTCCCAAAGGTATTTAAGGTCTAACTCTCCAGTGGCTAAATTCCCACCAAGGCCAGAGGGAAGTCAAGTACCCCTGTAGGAGTTAGGTTTTCAGATATCATTGTGAATTTGACCCCTAGCGTCCGTAAAGCCTCCTGTTGAGTGGCACAAAATGTTTCCTGCTCTTCAGAGGTTAAGCGTATTGGCTAGCTACACTAATCCCCCATCTGTCACTTAAAAAAAAAAAAAAAAAAAAAAAAAGAGGAACTGAGATCAGTAGCTGGAAAGCAAGTGTCTCACTAGTATAACACTAACTTGCTGGACCATCCAGCCAAGCTGTGCTTGGAGATTTGCCACATCTTCTGTTTTCTCATGGACTGGACGTTGACAGCAGTTGAGATCGTCATACTGCCCAGACTCTCCTGACATGAGAACTGTACAGTGATTACAGATGAAGGGTGTTGGTTACATCTGTTTCAGGGCTGCTCCACTCTCTCTGCTAACAAGCTGAACTGCCTCAGGCCAGTTCCCTGTTGTTTGTGGCTCTCCTACCTTTTCTCACACTTGCTCATGAGGCAATGCGCTGATATTTGTTCTGTGTGGAGCTTGGCTGCCAAGCATGTCCTTAGCAGCTCATGTCACCAGCTGGATCGGCTGGACTGCATGCTAGGCAGGACAGATATGGTTGTTGTGAGTTTTGAATATGATTAAATGCACAAAGGCTTAGGAGGTTTTAGCTTTGTAGCTCTAAAGATCATATAACTTGTAAAGGTATAGTGATTCCTCCTTAAGGAGATTTCCACATATTTCCTCTTTGAAGATCTGAATATATTATATCCTGTGGAAAAGCTATGCCATGTTTTGACAGTTTTAACCTTGATTTTTAGACTCCCTTGAACGTGACAGGTTTATATTTTCACGCAAATGCCACAGACTTCTTGTACATACCCCCCTTTTAAATTCAGATCAGTAAAGAGGGGTCTACATCCCCACCGTCATCAAATGAGGGCATGGAGCAAAACATAGAACAGAAATAATAGGGGAAAGTATGGAGAAAAGTAATTTATGGAAGCTAATGATAAGCATCTTGGCTTATTCTTACGTGAACCACTTTTTCTTTTTGGATACCTTTTTCTTAACTTTCAGGGAAGACAAAGATCGAGCTCATGGCACAGTGCAAAGGAGAGTTGAGCCTGGGGAGGAGGACGCTGAGCTGCTGGGATCTCTGCTTCTCAGAAATGGCTAACCTTCGTGCTCCAGTCAGGTTTTGTTGTTGTGTCAGCTCTTTTCTGCCTCCTCTTGTTGTTGTGTTTGGATAGCACCTCCTGCAGTGAGGGAGAAGCATGCTGGTTAAGGAGGTGCTCACATGCCTCCTGTGGCCTCGGCTTCTCAGAGTACATTGTCCTTGTGGGCCATTTGTCACCTAGCCTTACATTTGGGATGAAAGAAAGGAGCCTTTTAAGTGAACTTTCCTGTCTTTTCAACTCTCACTTTATTCCCAGCCATCACAGTCAGGCAATATGGAGTCCTACACTTCGGAATATAGTCTGCAGCAATCTCTGGTCTGATGCAGGGCCAGGGTATCTCAGTTGAGGCTTAATTTTGGGAACTCACTAGGTCCCAGCTTATTTTAGCTTTGTTGTCTTCTGCGTGGGATTAGAGTGCCTCTGCTGTCAAAATTACTAATAGACCCCCGAGGCAGAAAATGTTTCTTCTGTAATGATATGTACTGTGCTACTTCACATCTGGAGTGCTGCAGGGCCGCTCTTTTGGCTACTTCTCACTTTGCTGGGGAGAGAGATGGAAAAATGACTGTCTTTCCTAGTGCACCTTTAACATACTTTAGTTCAGTTTACATTAAATACCCAGGAGTGAGGACAGAATGACAGCTACTGTACTGTGTGAGCTGCCCAAAGGTAGACTCTGTTAATACAGAAGTTAGACAGTGTGACAGATAGATGGGAGATAAGCAAAAGGCTATTATCCCAAGGTAAAGTTATTTCAACGTACTGCCAATAACCCCTACATATAATTTGGATGAGAGGTGGGAGAGGCACGACTTCAGCTGAGATCCTTTGACTGCCATCTACACCTTTCAGTGAGGCTCTGACACTTTATCAAAGGGGGNTATTCTGGGCAGATGTCCAATAAAAAACTCCAGCAGAAGATTAAAGTCTTTAACATGAAAGAGAGATCTAGTGCAATGTGTAATATCTAGCAGTTCTAAAAATAAGTGTGTTTGTCAAGTCTGCAACAATCAGGCTGATTGCTAGCCTTGACAGCATGACATACAGCTTGCAATCTGGCACAGGGGAAAAATGTTATTCAAATATCTTTACAGGCAAGCTGGCCTTTGCATTTACAGGAGAGGGACTGCACAATGGCCCTAGCCTGGCATGCCTCATCTTTCTCCCCAGCTGTGACACCCCAGTTCCTGAGGAGCTGGGGAGGAGCTGGAAAGACAGTTTCTGAGGAACATTCAACAAAGACCCCTGCCTGATCTTGGAGGTCTAACCAGACCCTTCTGATGGTCTTGCTGTAGAGAGGGAGTCCCTGGCATGTCTGCTGGAGTGTCATATGTTGTGACCGAGTTGCTCAGACTGCCATCAGGAGAAGGGGAAAGATAAGCCCAGAGAGGTGATGACTTCAGCAAGCAGTGCCAGAGCTGGGGCTAGGACCTCTCTCCACCTCAAAACACTGAGAACAGATAACTGACCAGAGAAAGTGCTGTATGCATTGGATGAGTGCTTGTGTGCTGATTGATTTCACAGTGTACTTCCTTTTGAACATCAAGTCCTCCTCTGGGAGCAGGAAAGGAGCACTACACCACATCCAGTGCGGGGGGAGGGTTTTGGGGGAGGAAGAAAACGGGGGCGGAAAAGCCACGTAACTTGACCGTAGCCATAGAGGAAGCTGATGTTCAGAGTAGGATTCACATATGGAATTGCTCTCTTCCCGCTTCTACACATGCTGAAGGAGCACTAAATATAAGTTCAGGATATGGGACAACCTAACAGTCCATGTTCAGAAAGCTGCCCAGTATTTATGGCCAGGAATCTGAACAGTGGCACACAGAGGAATTCAGTTTTCTTCCTGGGAGGGAGCTGCTGTGTTTGGGCTGCAAGTGGTACCTCTGTAGCTCCTGCTCCTGGGCTGACACAGTGCTTCTCCGGGGGACGCATCAACATGCAGGCAGTCTTTTTGCAGGGACCGAGCTCCAGTCAGAGCTGGACTGGGACCAAGAGCAAACTATATGCCCTAATACAGAAGCCCCCAGACAGTAAGCATTGTTCTTTCTAAGAAGTATGATTGACCTGATTTGCTCTTGAAAGGGAGAAGGTTTTAAAAAGTCACTTCAGCTTTTGTCTCTTCCTAACTGGGGATGAAGTAGGACACTCAGTGTGTTCTGTGAGTCTGAGACCTGCAATGAAGTCTCTGGGTATGAAACTCTTAACACCCTGTCCCTTGTCTCTCCTGGCTAACCTTCCTCTGCACCCCATGAGCTCCACATTTGCAAACCACTCCTTTCGTTTCCAAATGTCCTTCCGATCCCCTTTGATGCATAGGATTTTTTTTTGCTTATTTTTTCTTTCCGGGAAGCCAAACACTAAAATCTGAACATGAACATAACGTTAACCTTGCTAAACCCTGTTATAGGCCAAAAGAACAGCCACATGAAGTACATAGCTAATGTTCTTCACTACCTCATTAAAATCCAGGACAGCTGAATGCGGATGCTCACATGACCAGAACTGCAGGCATTTGCAACCCTTCACATTAATAAAATTCCAGAGTACTTTATTAAAACATTGCAGCTCCACCCACTCCCCAAGCCACCTCTGGGGTTTGTGAGCCTGAGGAAAGAAAGCATTAGGCAACAGAACTATTTCTGGTTCTGGCAGGCATCCTCTGTTCACAAATAAAGTCTTTGATTCTTGTAGCATTTTTTCTTCTTTTAAATGCAGAACTTATGACTTCATACTTTCTTCCTGGGGCTAAATAGTGCTGGTTCATACCCGTTACTGCACATCACCTTTTAGAGTAAATAACTTCTCATGCTCTGTTCCTGTGACAATAAAATACAAGCTCCTGACTCCTGTCATCTGGGGCAGGTCCTTTTTTTATGGTAAGTCACTAGGTTTGGAAAAATGCAAATGTTTTAGGCAGATACAGCCACAGAAAGCTGGCTTAGTGTCTCACAGTTTGTCCCCAGGGTTGGACTGGAGGGGGAACACCCAGCTTCACTTACTGGAGGTCAGACCAGAGTTCATTCATGTGCTCTTTAACTGTTCCTATGCCAGTCCACAAAGCTGTTGCCTATGCTGTTGAGAGCCTGCTGCACCTCTGAGGCAACCGCAGGGAATTGTACTATCCTTGCTATAGAGAGAGGCATTGGATATACTGGGTCCATTAAACAGTTTGAAATAGTTCAGAAAGTTTAGGTAATGAGAAATGACCTTGTGGTAGTGTTTTGAGTGAGGACTGGGAAAGTGTTCCCATATACAAACACGTCCAAAATGTTTCTGGGAAAGCCTTGTCCAATTCATCTTTGTAAAGTAAGGAATTAGTTAAATAGCTATAATTTATGTGCTCACTCACCCGTAAGTGTGAATCACAATTCCTTGTCTCCTTGACCCTAAAGAGATATGTCCGTGTTTAATGACTCTAATTCAGATAGCATTTTAGCCACAGACACTGCTGGCGACGTCAGCATTTCTTGCATGACAGGGTAAGGGTTCATTACCTGGGGAGAGCAAATCCAAAGCCATATGTAGGAACAGATCCAACACTAGTCTAACCATGCTCCAGCAACCTGTTTCTGAGTGCCCAACACCCTGAGCACTGCTGATTGAATCTACCATCAGTGATGTGTTTTTCGAGATCCCAGCTGTTACCCTGGGCTCACCAGGAGGACTGGCATGTGAAGCTTTCAGGAGGGAAAGACAGATCCTGTTCTCTGCCAGTTTCAACACTGCTGTGTGATGTGTAGGAGGCAGCAAAGCATGTCCAGAAACCAGCTAAGCTGGAAGAACAGCCAAACCTTTTGTGAGTGGGGTTCCCACTTTCAGCTGAGCAAATGCACTAATGTTTCCTGTATGCATTATTTCTGACATTTAAAAATGCCTGGCTTTATAAAAGTTCAGTAAAACTTGGCTTTATTACAGTTGGTAGGAATTTTATCATTGGCTTCAGCAGAGCTAGAATTTTACCTTGGACATACACACCCACAAATCATCTATAAAAATCCACCTACTTAGTCCAAAACGTTTTTGTAGTCAGGTTTATGATATAAGATGGAAGATCACACTGCCAGTTTAAGTTGAGTCAGACGCTGAAAGCCCTTTCACATTTAAGGCATGATACTTGGGAATAGAATGACAGCCTGTACCATTTCACTCTTTAGTAGCACATAACAGAGCAAGTGCCACCTGTTACAAAAGCTGTCAGCACTCTCTTTGGTGGATGGGTGATCGAACAATGAAAAACACTTGTCTGATCCAGTCAGGATTTATGATGATATACTGCTGGGTACATTTTGGGTTTTAACTGTAAGAAAACATACAAACATGAATGCATCTATCTCATCACTGACCTTTGCCCCTGAGTTGGTGAATTTCTTTATTCCTCCTTTTGCTTTTTACATATTTTGCTTGCAAATATTTTATTCCATATCTACTTGCAAAGTTGCTTCATAAAATTTCCCTTGATCACCTCTTTCATACACCCCATTACTGAGTTGCTCCAAATCTACACAAAACAAAATCTGCCCAAACTCACCAGGATGAAGTTAGGTTTATAATTTTTTTCCCAGTTCTTCCTCTCCTCCCCTGTTGTTTAAGGTTAAGAGAACCAGTTTCCAGCCAGGCTGTATGGGCAGGAGACCCAGTAGGGAATGGAGGCCATTCTGCAGAAGCGCCTAGAAGGATTACCCTCTGTTTAAACAGTCCTGCTTGCCATCACAAGAAGGATGCATATGGCTGGCTTCCTTTTTCCACACTGCCTTAGCTTAAGGAGAATATTTTTTCTCTCTCATTTATAAATAAATTTTGTAAGTTCCCTGAAGGCTTTGGGTGAATTGTGCCAGATGAACCTTGTTGTTAGGATACTTAGCACAATTACCATGTAACACCTGTTTTGTTATGACAACATTTCCCATTCGTACAATCAATCCACTGTAGTCACCCAGAGCCTGAGGACTTACTTAACTTTTTACTTAAGGTTTGTTTTTGTTTGTTTAAATAAGCATTTAAGGCAAAGCAAAGTGGAAATGCTGGCATTTGATCAGGTTCCGGCAAGTAGCTCAGAGAGTTGCACGGCAAGCCAAGGAGGAGACTGCAGAGGTGCATTTCTACCCCATCACTGGCATGCACAGAGAAATGAGGATGATTAAAATGAAGGTGAAAGAATAGACTAGTGCTTAAGCTGTGATCTTGCAAAGACTTTGAAGCAGGTGAGCTCTTAAGGCTATCCAGGACAACCCTGATGTCCTTAGCTGTCCCTATGACTGCAGGAATTGAGCAAATAAGGTGCTTCTTGCAGGCTCAAAACTCGAAGCTCCAGAGCTTCTGAAAAGCCTGGGAGGAAAGGGCAGAGTTGCTAACGTGCTGCAGTGCTTCAGGGTTCCCCCTTTGTAGGCCAGTCCCCCTCAGCAGGCCAAGTTGTGTCTGCACTGTCATGCCATTGTGCTCCTGACCATAGCTGAACCACAGCGGCCTCTGTTTGTCCTCTCTAACCATGTCACAGCCTCCTCCATCTTGGCTCTGATGCACAGAAGCCAGCTTCTTCAGGGGAATGATGGGATGGAGGGTGGAGAAGGTGCTGGCTGGCAAGTCACCTCCTGGCTGCAGATGTGGGCCTGATGCAACTGTTACACCCCAAAAGGGCCAGGGGACCTTAGACATGTGGGTGCAATCAGTGGTCTCACTTTCCTGGGGACTACCACTGAAGGTGTGGAAGACACAACAAGGGAGCTTCCCCTCACAGCTCAACCCACTGCTCTCCATGATGCTGCCATGTATGTGTGGGAGGCAGCCTGTACTCAGTAGAGCAAGCTGATGGAGCATCTACGCTGTGTAAAATCACTTTGGTACCACAGATACATGTAGAATCACAGAATCATGGGAAAGCTCAGTCTGAAAGGGACCACAGGCAGGTTCCTGTCCAACCTCCTGCTCACAGCAAGGTCAGCTATGAGAGCAGATCAGATGGCTCAAAGCTTTATCCAGCTGGGTCTTGAAAACCTCCCAGGACGGTGATAGCACAAACTCTGGGTAGCGGCTTCCAGTATTCAACTGTACCAATCGTGAAAAAGTTTTTTCCTGATACCCATTCTGAACCTCTTGTTTCAATTCATAACCACTGCTCCTCATCTGCTGCCATGCAGCTCTGTGAAGATCCTGCCTCCATTTTCTCAACAACTTCCCTGTAGGTTCTGAAGGGCTGCCCTTATGTCTTCCCAAAGCCACCTCTTCCCCAGGCTAAACAAGCCCGGTTCTCACTGGGTAAGTGTTCCAGCCCTGACCACCTCAGTGGTCCTCTGCTGAGCTTGCTCTAGCTTATTGATGTCTTTCTTGTATTAGGTGGTCCAGCATGGAACTTCATGTGTCTGGGATAAAGACAGAAAAACATCAGCTACAATAGTACTACTTGCACTGGGTTTTCTTTTATGCCTGATCACAGGCGCAGTTAAGTTTTGCTTCACTTTCAGCTTTGAGGAAATGTCACAAAGAAAACTTTAATGGATATGCTTATAGCAGATTATATTAGTTTGTTACTATCTTTTGGATTTTGTTAATACTAGATTTTTTTTTTTAAAGAGATATACAGAATTAGGAACTCCATACATGTAATTCAAAAGCACTTAAACCTTATAGAGTACTACTGCTATTTTAAAACATTTTCTTTTATATCAGTCAGATTTGCAATATATAGATTAAAAAATCTACCATTTGGTTAATTTTTTTTTTTAAATTCAGAATTAGAAAGCTTCAAATTTATCTTCAAGATTTATTTTTGCAAAAATTTGTTGAATCACTGTGGAAAACTCTATCAAAATGCCAGATTTCAGCACACAGTTATTTTTCCATTATGGAAAAAATGCTTACACGGAAAGATGAGCTAGTTAAAGAGTTTAGGAAGCTGAAACAGTTGTTATATTAACGTTGACTTTTCTAAGGGATGGATTCTTATTTGATACAAACTGGCATGTCAACATGCCACCAACTGCAGCTGACAATCTGATCTTGAATGCAATCTCCCAACTCAGAAAATTTAAATGCATTACAAAAGCAATTGGAAAAAAATAATGGCAAAAAGGCCATCAAAAGCAATTCCATAAAAAAGATGTAGGTGCATAGGGTGTCCTTATACTATGGATTGCTGGGTACTAAAAGTATTTACTGAACAGAAATATGCTTGTTGTGTTCTAATAATGTTCTCCAGTCATTAGGTGCCAGACACTGAGCAAGACTGGACTGAGCTACGTGGATCGTCTAGTACAGTTCTGTCACTCTGATTTTTTTTTTTATTTCCTCAAAACTAACAACATGCTAGCTATCAGTCACACATTTCTCCTTCATATAGTGGAGACTACTGTACTTCTCTGATTTTCAAATGAAGCCATGATTAACTGTATTTACATATATCTTGTGAAACATAAACTGTGGTGCAAAACATGGTTGTACTTAATTTCTGTAAAAATATCCATTTAAGACACCCCAACTGACATCAGTCACTGACAAAAATGCATTTTAAATGTCTATGCTCTGACTTGTTTTTGCACAAGAAATCACATGCTGCAGATGCACATTTTGTTTTCAACTACAAACTTCAGACTTTTTTTCTCCCTGCGAGGCATACTGAGCTACCACTGCTGAGTGGTGCAGAGGATTTAGCAGGCACAGTTAGCAAAGAACCCCCTGGAAATCCCATCGGTGTGTCAAGACTGATGTTATTGATGTATATGGGGAGACTTCTCATTCCAACCCCTGCTGCTCCTTTAGAAACCCAGAGGATTGTTAACATGGTTAGAGAGAGTTCATGAACTCTGCTCTGTATGAATGCAAAGTATCTGGAACATTGATATGGAAGTGGAGACTCTCTTGCCTTTGTTTCTATTCATGTTCCTTTACATAATATTTTAATGATTAAGAACCAGATTTAGCCCTCTGATATGCCTGCTGACTCCTCTGAAGTCACCTGATTGTTACCAAACGCAGAATTTAATCCTGAATTCTGTAAAAATGAAGTGAGAAAAATCCCAGCTCTTCCAACTTCATAGAACTTTTAAATAAAACCATCCCGTCTGGCTCCTGCCATCTATTGTTGATTCTACTAAAAAGAAAAAGAGAAAAGGAAGCTTAAAAGACACAGCACAACCCTGTGGATCTGGCTTTTGTGCTGGAGGCATAAGCATAGGGTAAGTTCCTTCCAGGGCTTTTTTTTACCAGTGTTACACACACTCTGCCGGGCAAGTGAAGGGGCCTGGTCCCTTCTAGCATCCTCAGGGATAAAAACGGCTTCTAGGGTGGCAGATGTAAAGCTGCTTTCCTCCCAGCAGCAAGAGGTTCAATTGTAGGAGCTGAGCTGTGCCATCAGAAAGCCTGCCACAGTATCAGATGCTCACTGAGCCATTTCACAGCATTCCCACTATAAGCCAGTTCCCATTGGGGTAGTGTGAACCACTGGGGTGACCATGAAGTATCACATGAAGCAGGGAGTTAAACCAGTCTTTTCTTAATTTACCACACCTAAGCCTCACTTGAGGAAAGATATGTTTTTTTGCTGGACTAAGTCCAGCTCCTGCCCTGCTGCCACTAGCCACCTCCACTGCCTTCCTTCCCTCTCCAGAGAGGTTCAGCAGAGCTTGTTAGACTGGGTCCTGTTCTTCACCCATAAAGTGCTCTCACTTCACGAGCCAGGCACCACATACTGGCTGGGAACTGCTGAAAGGGAGGAAAGTCTATGCTATAACCTCACAGACACTTCTTGAACTACCTATTTACAAGGCACTGCTGAGACGACCCCTCATGTTTGTTTTTTTTTTTTAATATAGCTTTCTCTTTTTGACAGCTTGGACTCTTTTATATTCAGTGGGCCAAATCCTAAGGAGTATAAAATTGATTTAGCTTGCATACAAAAGGTCATCTTACACTGTGCTCTGAATTTCAATTTCTGAGTACTCTGAAGTTATAGGATGAGTTATGAAATGTATAATAGGTATTAAATAATTTTAACACGTTATAAGGAGTAAAATGTTTACAGCTAGCATATAATTAAGAAAACTGCTTGATACAGCTCTAGGCTGGTAGATCACTTTGGGAGAGTAAATACATGCTGCGGCAGCAACCTAGTTTTTACCTGGACTTTGTTCAGAATAATACCTGGGGCAGTCACTTAATTTTCACAGCTATCACACCAAGTAACTTCTGAAAGACAATGAGATGGAACTCAGACATGGTGAAAAGAGGCATCCTTGACTGTCCTCTCTACCATACCTTCTCATTTTGCTGGCTTGCTTCATGTGTTTAGGTATGGGGAAGTTTAAATAAAAGGTTCTAGCCTGAGACTGTAATGAAATGCAGTGATTTCAGATATGATGGTTGATGAACGTGGTAGTTGATGTAACCTGATACTATATTTTCTCTGTAGTTAAAAAAAAAAAAAGATTAATTGACAGTTGCTTGTGGACACAGCAATTTGTTCAAACCAAATGCTAAAACAACAAGAAGCCTACTGCTGCTGCCACCACTGAAGCCACAAGCAAACAGCTCGTATCTTGGAACTGAAGTCTAACTAAACAGACTGCCTCTCTGCATCTAGAGAGCATGTGGCCAGATGAATGCTGAGCAATATTGCCAGTTCTGGTTAGCTCTGCCTAATGATAGGCCATAACACTTTTATGTTTTTATTCTGCTTTCAGTAGACATTTATCCAGTGACACACTCTCTTGCAGTGTAAATTTACCTGTCTTCAACAGAAATAAAACACATTTCAACCAGCTACATTTTGCCACTAGACATAACATCGCTCTGCTTATACTGTCAATGATCCTGTCATTTTTTTCCAGAGTGTTGTATGATGTCGTGCTTCTGGGTCCTGCTATAACAAGTGAAGTCAGGAATTCCCTTCTCAGAGTGAAGCCTTCATTGCTGATAGCTGTATTGACATGGAGATGATGGCTGAGGGTAATGTGTATTGAAGGCACAGCAGCCTGTTGAGATTGGTGATAGTCATTCCTGAAATGCTTAATATAATCTTAATTTTTTTTTACTATTTTGTCAAGCAAGGACACGCTTGGTTGGAAGGTATCATAATTTCATGAGTTCAGGTCTGAACCTAGCTTGTTTTATATGTCTTTTAGACATGAGAGCACATGTGCAGACTCCTGAAGTTCTTCCTTGTATCCAGGTCCTCTTACTTGGCAAAATAAGTGGAAAAGGCATCACGCTCATCTTTACATTTGGCTGCAGGCTGTGTGGGATTTCTGTTCTTAGCAGTGCCAGTCCACCTGCATGCAAGTCCCCTGCATGCGAGTCTGCAGCAAAGTCCAAACTCAGCTCTCCCATTATCTAAAAGGCTTCATTAGTCTCCAAGAAGGGAGAAACTATTACTTCTTCTGGGTACCCAGCTCCCAGGATACACAGATAAGAAGGATAAATAAGATCTGATAAGAAGGATGCAGATTCATTATGTGTTTGCCAGCAGGAACACGACTCAGAAACCCTGACTGTGCAGAAGGCTGTTAGTTCAGAGAGACACTGAAAAGCAAACCTTGCCCTCTGTTATTTCTTCGGCCTAAGGTGAAAGGACCACTGAGATCAGTGACTTATGATTGATCATTGTTACTATCCGTTATGATTAACTTTAAGAATGTGAGACCTTTGTTGTCATTTACATGATTGTAATATCCCTGGCTGTGGTGCAGTTTTGGGGATAGGATGCAAAGGAATAGACATTGGTTCCTCTGTATTCTCTTCATGTCTCACAGAGCAAATCTTGCATTTGCTCATCCAACTGGAACATAAATGACCATTTCTGCTGCTGATGCATAAACCAGGACAGATCCCAGGTTGTTCATGAACTGTTACAAAGCAATTCTTAAATGTAGCAACATGTGTTCACCCATGTGCTCTTGCTCTCTGTCTGGACAGGAAGCATCCCTTCGACACACTTGAGGTTGAACCTCCTAGATAACTTTTTTAACAGCTTCTAGCTATTCCATGGTCAGAAAAGAAAGGGTTAAAAGAACCCTTTAGCTGTTTTGTTGCTGAATTTATAATTATTAGCTTACAAAATTAAATTGCATAGAGAAAGGTCCCATGGTTTGGAACTTTGAAACATAACTTTTATACAAGTCTTCATTTCAGTTTCTCATCAGTAATTCTCAGAAAATGGTTTCATTTTATTGCCAAGCATTGTGTTTTTATGAAGTGCATTTTCTTCAAAAACCCAAATGTTTCAGGTGATTTATATCTATTTTTAAACGTAACACCTTAGTATGCACTGTACCTTATTACGGATGTCTGTCACTCATGCTTCAGTCCAGTGGAATTACTAGTGAAACTAGGACTAATAAAATTGGTTGTGAACCAAAATTCAATAACAGCAAAGTTAATTACACATTTGCAAGAGTATAAACTTACAGTTTGATCAATATGTAAATTCTGACCTTCAATGGTCTTTTCAGCCTTCTTTTAAGCTTTTAGTCTTGCAAAGATTAACTTAACTGCCTAGAACTTCCTTTATGAAGTTACCAGCATATGAGAATAAAGAATTTCAAATAATGACTTTATATTTTTCAGAAATTAAAAAAAAACAAACATTACAGATGCTGTAAGCACTCATTCATCTGACTGAATAGCAGCATTAAACTGATATATATTTACTATAGCAAGAATTGCTAATTAACATTTTTAAATATTTCTTTTCATATAAATTATGCTATTAAACTGTATTAACACAGCATGCTTGCAACACACTGCTTGAGACTCCAGTCTGAACAGAAGCGGAGTTCTGTATAAGGGATGGTTGTCAAATTAAAGCTTTTATGAAGTATTATGTCTCCCAGGGTCTGCCAGAGCAACCTTTAGGTATCAATGATCCTCTTTCCCTGACTGAATGACTACTTTTTTATCTACCTTTCCTGAAGTGGATTTAAAGACACCAGTGCACTTGGTTTTACACTGTTTTTCCTAGGGAATCCATTTCTCTTGCAGGTTAAACAGGCCTATCATACCCTATATTTAACATCGCTATGGATAGCAATAAGCTTGACACACACAAGCTTTATTCAGGGCAGTCAAGAAAACACGTTTTTGGACACATAACTTTCTGGTTAAGCTCTAATTTGACCTTGGGTTGACATGTTGTTTGAGTGAACAATTTGCAGAATACTGCCAGCTGCACCACAAAAATTCACTGAGAAGGACATTGTTTCTATCTAGACATTCATCATTTGCATGTTTGCTTGGCTGGTTTTGTGCATTACATTTATGTCCTCAGAGCCAGCAGGGAATTGCAGTGACTGGGACGGAAACTGAAGGAAGTCCTAGCTCAGACATGAATATATCCTTTTGTGTAATATGAGGCTGTATTTTTCTGGAGGATTTGTGGTTACACAGCACACCACAAGACCAAAGCAATTGGATGCTTTCTAGCGTGTTTAGACTGAATGGCTTCTACAGTAGGACATATGTGCTGCAGTTCAGCTCTAAGGCATCTCTTAGACACTGAAGTAGGTTGCTCGATGGACACAGAAAGGACTGACTTTAAAATAACCTGCAGAATTTCACTCAATGTTTTAAAACATTATTCCCCTAGGAAGATTACATGTCTGACTGGGAATAACAGAGACAACTTTATTTGGGTGGTGTGGAATCTTATGGCTCACCTAATTGTAGCTTTGTTTCTGGAGCCTCCCTCCATGTCCTACCATTCCACTATTTCTAGATCTATCAAGGGTCCCAGCTGCTCCTCTTTTCCTTTGTGGCTGGTTTTGTCAGTGCTAGAGCAGAAGTCCTAGCCCAGGAAGGTTTACTCCTTCATTTTAAATGGTGATGGGAAACTAATTTCTCTCCTGATTTAAACTAATATCCTCTGATATTATCAGTGTTACCTGGGATCCTCTATATGCTTCATGTAATTAATTCCCTTATTTCTGTCTTCGTAAGGTGACAGAATTACTGAAGAGAATAAAACCCCCAAACATTGTAATTTGCTTTAGTATCAGCAATCATTTCAGGCTTGACTAAAGGGCGAATATTGTTGCACGGGAATAGTGTTTTAAATATACAAAATCAGAACATTATACACATCACAGGATCATAGGTGGTCAGTCTNATAAAGTTTAGTGTATTTTGCATGGTGCTTGCTAAAAAAGGCTTGGTAACATATAATGTATACTTTGCCCTTGCTGGTGTGATTTAATTACAATGCTGAAATAGAAATAGAAAAGCAAGTGTAAAGTATCAGGGAACACACAAGAAGCAAACCTAGGGAGAATTACTTGGTCATTGAAATCTAAAAGTCAGGAAGGTTTCGATCTTTGGGCTCACCTATAATTTGTGCACCATAAATGTAGACTGAAGTCGTTAGGGACTTTGTAATGACAGTGCTGTCTATAACAGTATCATCAAGAAAGACATTGGCATAAATCATTGGCACTTTGCAAAGTGTCACTTCTGTCAACCTCCCAGTGATGTGATCTTTAGTCTTTCAAATCTATAGACTGGCA
>VYZV01008750.1:9623-21475 GCA_013401275.1 Pandion haliaetus
CCGGCCGCCCCCCCTTGCCGTTAGTGCCGTGGGGCCGGTCGAGCGTTGGCTCGGCTGCAGTGAGGGCAGGCTCCTAAGGAGTTCCAGGGGGGAGGGGGGCTGTGTGTGGCGCTGAGGAAGGAAAGGTAAGGGGGTCGCCGGGCCTTTGGAGGTCCCTCAGGCTCGGGAGGCCGCCTCGGGAAGCGGCCAAGAACGGGAAGCGTGTAAGGGCCTGTGGGTGTTTCCCGGGTCTCCCACCCGCGCCGTTTGGAGTGCAGGGGCTGCCCGTGGGGCCCTCCCCGCTCCCCCCCGACCGGCTTCCCTGGGGTGCGCTGTCCGGGGAGCTGCAGCCGGCGTGAGCGGAGTCCAGTCCCCCGCAGAGGAGGAATTCCCATATCTATCTTTAACTGAAGTTTTTTCAAGCTTTGATTGGTTTGGGGGTGGTTTTTGTTTTTTGTTTGGGTTTTGTTTTGACGTAGCGGACAGAGGGAACCTGTCACTGCAGATTAAGGGAAGTTAAGAAAAAGCCTGAAATAAATTATGAAAACGAATTTTTCTGAGTCCTCTTTTGAACCACATAGCAACCGGGGTCTATTTCGTTGTAGCTAATCTCTTAACGTGGCACATTGAATGGCTGTTTGGACTGTATTTAGGGTGAGTTTGCCTATACACGTTACTGTCCTTTGTTAACAGCAGGTATGTAGGCAAAGCAAGCGGCCTCAGGTCAAGCGGAGAGTATGAGCTAGTGGTTCAGTAGGCACCTCTGTACGAGTTTTTTGTCCCAGTTCTGCCATGTAATCGTTAGTCTTTTCTACCATAAGAAAAATTGCAACTGATGTTATTCTTGATTTCTGGTGAACTGATGCAAGCTATAGATAGTTAAGCTTGCTCTTTACTTTCAGTGGAAATCAGCTTCTTGATATCTTTCACAGTTGGCACTTTTTTTTTAAATAGGTCTACATTTTTAGTAAGTTTTAAGTACACTTTGCAATATATTCCTTCAGTCACTGGACAAAATCCAGTTTCATCTTAAGGTCTTGTCATCTAATTCTTTTGTCTGACTTGTCTCATTTTTCTTGAAGGGAGGACTTCCTTATTTTTAAATTCAGACTTACTCTAATTAGTACTAAAAATAAATAAAATTGAAGCATCTTTCTGACAGATCACTTTGCAAGTAACAGCAGAACAGTGGACATTGTGAAACTTGCATGGCAGGAATTTGAGAGTCACAGAGCCTGGGCGCACTTGTCTGTCTCTAAGACTTGGGGAACTACATGCAACATGTAACTAAGGAAGTTAACAATCAGACTTTAGCTCTGGACTGGGTAGGCGAGTTTCCCACTGGCATAATTTCTACAGCGACTTGGCTACAATTGAGTATTGGAGCTTTTAAATTTGTATGATGCAACAGGTTCTGGTTAAAAGGTCTATCATAATTTTATTAGCACTACATTTCATATTGGATGTACCAAACCTGTCCTGGAATGGGGGGGGGGAGGGGAAGAGGGATATCAATAATTGTTTTACTGTCAGTTATAAGTATAAACGAGTTTTTAAAATATTCACTATAAGCTGAGTTTTCTCCTTGGTAAGTCACTATTAACAGAACCTATATTTAGCACTGTCTGAATAAATATCAATTTGGACTGCAGAACTCTATTCCTATTTAGTAATATTGATTCATCAGAGCTATAAAAGGCAATATACAATATTTTATGAGAACAATTCATGATGATAGGTTGTGTGGAATTAAGAAATTGTATAATATGTTATAATGAAATAATTTCCCCAATCCATTATTGTATTGCTCCATGTCAGTTTTAAAAAAAACTCCTGAATTAAGAGCACAAGATTTTTATTAACTATACTAGGTTAAGGTCATTATTCCATTTACTTTGTTACTAATGAGAACTAAACTCTGGTACTTCTGGAAAAAGCTCATTTTCCTCTTAAAAAATACATTCCTGAGAGCTGACAGATCATAGAAGAACATTGTATCTGTGGTTTCTTTCTTTACTTTGAAGTTTGGTTGGTTTTTTTTATCCTATCACTTTATTTTTCCTGGGTTAATAGTAATAAAATATTAATATTTAGTTCCGCCCCCAGGTGTAATTACAATTGTTACATATTACAGTACCAAAAGGAAGTTTTAATAAATTCTAAATTTAAGAACTTTGTTTCATTATACAATTTCATTTCTTGTTTTCAGTTAATTGGAAAAGAAGATGGTAATTTCCCATGTCAGTTCCCTTACAGAATTTCCAATATTTGATTAAACTTTTGTAATTTTTTCTGGATTAAATAATATTAGATTTTTGGGGGTTTTAATCACATGTAAATCCTTGTATTATTCATGGTTTGGTAGCCATACTTCATTTCTACGCACTCTTGTGTTTTTGCATTATTTTTCTCCATCTTAATATATTGCAGTATATTAAAATGCATAATTTGCTTCTTCAACTGGTTGCCTCACAGTTGGAAAACACCTTATTTGACAGCCAAATGGTGGCATAATTACAGCACCTCACCCTTCCTTACCTTGGCTACTATCATCACATGAAATCTCTCAACCCGTAGGCATTTGGGGGTAGCTCTGTGGAGATACTGTGTTCTGATAACCTCCAGATCATACCTGCTCTTACACCATCACTTTTGTCATTAGGTCAAGAGTAATTTTGGGAGATTAAAGGTTGTTTACTTTGGTTTGTGTTAGTGTGGCACAGCTGGATGTAAGATCTTTGTAATAGGTCAAAAATGGAAGAACTCTGGAGGGTGAGCAGAGAAGGAAAGCAACAGCATATTAGGATAAAGTGTTTGGTATATAATTTACTGTCATCTGGCATAGTCTGGCTCATAATAGTAACAGGGCAGGAGTAGCACCGAAGAGTTAAGTTCTTGGAAGGAAAAAAAAAAAAAGTGGTTTAAATGTGTGCCTGTTGGTTCTTTCAAAGTAGCTGTTTCAACCTGAGTTTATTACAAGGTCAGAAACTATGTATACAGGGTTGGTTTTTTTTTTAAAGTATGAGTCAGTGCTGTGATTCAGTCATACAGATCACAGAAGCTATGCAGGTGTAGAAGTTGTATTACTTAATCACTTTTTTTTAACACCTAATGCCAAAGTTGCTTGTTTTGCTTATGCTTTTTCTGTCAGCTGCTTTGTTTCTCTTTTAGCAGTGCTATGGAATTCTGAGCTGCGAAACTATGGGGGTAGGGAGATGAAGCATCTGGGAGATCAGAACAGCTGTGAGGAAGGCATGCCAGGGGCATGGAATGGTTGGCAGAAAGGGAAGTATCTTTTCTAAAAATTGAGACAGTAAGTCATTAAAACTGCTTCTGCAAAGGACTCTCTTGAAAAGGGAAAAAAAAAAAGTTTAATTGAAAGAATGGAGAGCAAACCCTGTACAATGAGAAATTAAATAAATGGAAAGGGTTTTCACATTGTACCTATACAGAAAGGCTGGGTAGATTGCATACATAAGTATAGTTATTAGTTAAAATGCTCCTCTTTTCCATATGTTCAGATGATAATCATATCATTGGAAAATGAGCAATACTGTACAGAATGCTGTTGAAAGTGGTTTGTAATTTGGATACACAGAAAGGCACAGCTTGAGTAATCAGGACTAGTGTGTGGATATATGATAATCAAATTAATTTAAAACAATACCTGTTTTCATTCTCATGTGGTTTTAGTTTAGTGGGAATTTTAAAATAACATTAATTATCAATGTCAGAGGACATTTTACAATTTTTATTTTATGCAAATCCAATTACCAGTTTCTTAATGTTTGGACTACTTTCTACATGGAAGAAGGGAAAAAGAACATTCACTCACTTGCTTTGTTCACATTGCCTAGTCCATTTAGGTCCTAAACAAAAGCTTTTGAATACTATTAGAAGTGGTGAATATAAGTTTTGATCACAACTTGCAACACTGATCTGCAAGCTGTGTATCCATGGTTATACGCCTTTTTCTCATAGTACATTTTAAAAATCATTAATTTTATATGGACTATGCAGATTTAATGTCACATATAAGTATTTCTATCTGGACCTAAGACTGGTTCATTGAAGACTGACTAATAAAAATCCAGCCAACCTTCTTCAGCAGCTGTATAATCATGGAGCTACTTTTAACTGTGTAGGCATATTCTGATTTATCTGAAAGACTTCATAGCAATTGTAGTGTTTGGTATGTGTAACTAGGGTCTTAAGCCAATCAGAAATGAGTTGAAGTGTCATCTAAGCCTCATGAGGGACTGATGCAATGTGAATACTTGGATAATTCCTTTAAAAAAAACCAACAACAGAACAAACCAGAGTAGCAATGGATACTGTTACTCAAAATGCAGTTACTCATGTTCCAGTGGTTAGTATAGTGGTTAGACTAGTTGGACAAGCAAGAAAATTGGATTAAGGTGTGCCCTCATTCATATCAATGTCTCTCCCTTCCCATGACAGTATGTTAATCACCACACCAGTATTTAGGCTAGAGGAAGGTGAGAAGGGAGTTAGGGGCGAAGTCCCCCTCTGCTTCCTCAGTTGAAACCAAGTGGATTTCACAAAATACAAAATAGGCATGTTCAGATGTAGGAGGCAACGTGGTTCTAATGTAATGCCTGTGTGTATAGGCTTTGCCTGGCAAGGTTTTTGTAGTGGTGGGGGCTACAGGGTTGGCTTCTGTGAGAAGCTGCTGGAAGCTTCCCCCATGTCTGACAGAGCCAATGCCAGCTGGCTCCAGGATGGACGTGCCACTGGCCAAGGCCGAGCCAATCAGTGGTGGTGGCAGCACCTCTGTGATAACATATTTAAGAAGGGGAAGAAAAAAGTTGCTGTGGCACAGAAACTGCAGCCGGAGAGAGGAATGAGACTATGTCATAGAAACAACCCTGCAGACCCCAAGGTCAGCAAAGAAGGAGGGGGAGAACGTGCTCCAGGCACCGGAGCAGAGATTCCCCTGCAGTTCGTGAGGAACACCATGGTGAGGCAGGCTGTCCCCCTGCAGCCCAGGGAGGTCAATGGTGGAGCAGATATCCATCTGCAGCCGGTGGAGGACCCCATGCCAGAGCAGGGGGATGCCCAAAGGAAGCTGTGACCCTGTGGGAAGCCTGTGCTGGAACAGGCTCCTGGCAGGATCTGTGGCCCCATGGAGAGAGGAACCCATGCTGGAGCAGGTTTTCTGGCAGGACTTGTGACCCCACGGGGGGGCCACGCTGGAGCAGTCTGTTCCTGAAGGACTGCAGCCCATGGAAGGGACCCATGCTGGAGCAGTTTGTGAAGAACTGCAGCCTGTGGGAAGGACTCATGCTAGAGAATTTCATGGAGGACTGTCTCCCAGGGGAGGGACCCCACACTGGGGCAGGGGAAGAGTGTGAGGAGTCCTGCTCCTGAGAGGAAGCGGTGGCAGAGACAACCTGTGATGAACTGACCGCAATCCCCATTCCCTGTTCCCCTGTGCTGCTGGGGGGGAGGAGGTGGAGAAAACCAGGAGTGGAGTTGAGCCCAGGAAGAAGGGAGGGTTGGGGGGAAATGTGTTTTAAGATTTGGTTTTATTTCTCATTACCCTGCTCTGGTTGATATGCAATAAATTAAGTTAATTTTCCCCAAGTGGAGTCTGTTTTGCCCATGACAGTAATTGGTTGAGTGATCTCTCCCTGTCCTTATCTTGACACACGAGCCCTTTGCTATATTTTCTTTCCCGTCCAGCTGAGGGGGGACAGTGATAGAACAGCTTTGGTGGGCACCTGGCGTCCAGCCAGGGTCAACCCACCACACTGTGGTACTCTGGAAGGGGGGGAGCAAGTTGTTGGGATTTAATTCTATTCAAAATACTGGTTTTCAATTTTGTTAAATAATCATGAGAAAAGAAACAGGGCTAATCTTGACAGCTAGAGCGCAAAACTTGGCAGGTGCTATATCTGCCCAGGTGTTGCATAACATGCCCCCTCCCACGGCAGCTGTGTTTCCAAAGGGGTGAGCCATGCTCAGTTCTTCAAAGGCTACTGTAGGCACTGCCCTCAGGAGAGGACTCCAGTTTTTGGCTCCTACATAGATGAAGATGCCACTGTTGGGGTGCTGACTCAGACACCTTGGCTTTAATGGGGCGACAGCCATGCCTCTCTGTACAGCATTTCCGCTTGGCTTGGTGACTGGTGACTCCTAGTTAGCATGTGTATTTTATGAGTTCCTAATCCTTGTTTAATTTTGAAAAACTAATTGGATGAAGTACTGGCTGTGGAAATTTTATATCCAGAATTTTTTGCATATTTTATTTCTAAGTAGAATTTTTCCTGGTTTTTTCCCTCTTTAAACACACTAATATGTCTAGCAGTACCACTTTTTACATATGAATATGAAAATGATGGAGTGATTACTTTTTTTTTTTTTTTTAAAGTAGTCAAGAAGTAACTTGTTTATGATAAAAATAGGGTTGCAGGTATGGGAAAAGCATCCTACCTACACTTAAAAATTAAATCAATGCTACCACAATTAATGAGAATTGACCCTGAAACATTTTTGGATGTTAACAGCTATTCTGTTAAAATTTTATCAAAAAATGTTTGGATGAAACCTTTTTTTTCTTACCACCATGCAAATTGATGAACTTTAAAATTAAAATTTGCACATATTAATGGGCAGAAAATAGGAGTTACTACTTTCCTAAAATGTTTTGTTAAAAAGTATAAGACAAATATGCTGTCTATATGGGCAAGCCAGTTTATCAGGAAGTCTTCCGTGTGTCAGATCCTGCCTCCTGTATTCACAAAAGTAGCGCTTCATTTTGCAAGTAGATTCATTAATTCATTTCCCTGACCAGCTAGGTTAAAGGAATAAAGCATTTGGGCATGATGCAATTTTATTATATAGTTTAATTTTAACAGAAGCTTTGAAACTTTTTTTCAAATTTTTGTGAAAATCTCATTAAAATGGCAAAAGCTGAGAGGCTATACTTGTAGAGGTCTTCCCTAATGATCTGAAGACAAATGAAATACTAGAGATAAAATGGATATTTGGAAGTCCATCCTTCTGGGAGTTTTCATTTGAATGTCTCTTCACTCTTTTTGAAAGGCATTGAAAGCATTGTGGCATGTGTTGTTTGGCTCTATTATTGTTCCTCATGTCTTCTATTCCTAAACTATATCAGTAGTGCTTTTCCGCAGATGGTTAGATAACTTTTAAACCACAGTGATAGCAATTGTGCTGGTCAAACTGAATTGTGTTTTCGTGAGTGATCTGGCTGGCTTTGTTGTCCCAGCTGATCTGCCACAGAGCTATAACCATGACTTCAGCAATGTTACAACAGGGCTGTCTTGATCGATCACAAAGCTCTGAACACTGGGCACCCTCAGCGTACACAGCCATCTAACCCACTGCTTGCATTGCGTTGTGTCATGCTGTATGCAGCTATACACCCTGTAGAGTCTGTGCGCAGTGTATTTAATCTGCCATCAGCTCACCTGTGCACTGATTTCAGAATGTGTTTGGGGCCTGGTTCATTTGGGTCTGTGTCTAAGATAGCAATGTGTTAGAGCAGGATAGGCTTCTAAATGCATGGAATATCTAATGCCTATATGTACTTCTTCTCTAGAGAGATAGTAGACATCTATGTGTATGTGGTTACTGGTCATTGATAGTGTTCTGTGTTGGCATACAAGTTTGATAAAGTTTTCTGGTTTCTATCACAGATACTAATTGCAGCTTTATGAATTCTTGGGATATAATCTCATTAGTGTGGGAAACAAAGTAAATGCTGAAGGAATGCACCAGTCTTTCTCCTTTATCTCTTATTTGCATTATTACTAAGTTTTGAATGGATGAAGCACATCCTTCTATGGCTTAAACCACTGCAACACATAGTGTGGTGGTGTATTTGTATTTTAAACAGTCCTCTGTATTTTACTTTGTGTCCTGGTTTTGGAGATGGGCAAGAGCTAAGGAAGAAGAAAAAAACTGCCCATACCATGTTAAAACATTTAAAGAAATACTGTATTAAACACCACTTTTTAAAGTCAGGCACTGCTGCTTGTAAGGGTGGCAGAACATGGTTGTAATAAAAGAATCAGTGAATGAATCCACAAAGGCATTTCAGCTTGGATAAAGACTTGTGGTTTTGCTGTTGAAGCAAATCTCTCGCACATCAATTTGATTGCATTGGAGTGGTCTTAGACTGAGTACACTGGATTCTTTTTGGATAAGACTAAGTCTAAAATAAAAAACTGAAACATGGTAGGTTCTGTTTGAACATAAAGAAATGCTTTTTTTTACTGTGACGGTGACCCAGCACTGGCACAGGTTGTCTGGAGAGGTTGTGGAGTCTCCATCCTTGGAGATACTCTGGATGTGGTCCTGGGCAACCAGTTCTAGGTGGCCTTGCTTGAGCAGGGTAGGTTGGACAAGATGACCTCCAGACGTCCCTTCCAGTACGAACTGTTCTGGGTTTCTGTGAAATTGGATAATGTATTCTAGGACTGCTGTTGGCGTTTCAGTCTGCAGGACTGGTCTAGAGCTAGTGGCAAGTAAAGCACTTTCCAAAAGCATGTAGTGTGGGCACCTGGTTCTCAGCAGCCACCGTCTTAGTTCAGACTTTCTATTGCAAACTGCTACTTGTTAATGTGGACGTAGCCACTAGCATCACGTAGAACTGAGTTAGCAAGTCCTTTGGCGTTGGCTTCTTTGCACAGGAGCACATAGATACTGCAGAAAGCACAGGCCAAAAGTTGACACAATTACTTTGTATATTGGATCTATACAGACATAGCCCCTTGTCGTGGTTTAACCCCGGCCAACAACTAAGCACCACGCAGCCGTTCACCCACTCCCCCCCACACCCAGTGGGATGGGGAGGAAATCGGGAAAAGAAGTAGAACTCGTGGGTTGAGATAAGAACGGTTTAATAGAACAGAAAAAAAAACTAATAATGATAACACTAATGAGATTACAACAATAATAATAAAAGGATTGGAATATACAAGTGATGCACAATGCAACTGCTCACCACCCGCCGACCGACCAACCCGGAAATCCCTCCTCCACAACGCGCCCGCCGCAGTTCCTAAAACGTCATATGGTATGGAATACTCCGTTGGTCACTTTGGGTCAGCTGCCCTGACTGTGTTCCCTCCCAGCTTCTTGTGCCCCTGCAGCTTTCTTGCTGGCTGGGCATCAAAGGCTGAAAAGCCTTGACTTTAGACTAAACGTTACTGAGCAATAACTGAAAACATCAGTGCGTTATCAACATTCCTCTCATACCTAGCTCAAAGCTTAGCACTGTACCGGCTGCTAGGAAGACAATTAACTCTATCCCAGCTGAAACCAGGACACCCCTTAAGTCTTTTTTTTTGCAGGCTAGAAGACTGTGGTATTTGGCTGCCAGCATCTGATAGATAGGCACCAGGGCAATCTGAATGTATATAGCATTGGAATATCTAGCCAATCTGAACTGGTAGACTTTCCTGCTAGTTGGTTGATGAGTACCCTAGACTCTCTTCATTTAGCTCCTCATTGGACAAGTATGTAGTCTTTCTGGCTTGCCAAAGCTAACCAGAAGAAATGAGTAGGGGAAGGTAATACTGAGGTTGAATGGCACAGGAGGCATGGGAAGAGATGAGAGTATTGCACTAGATGCTAGAGGAGGATGTATGTAGTTTAGGGTTGGTATGATGAAGGTTCGTCTGCACACTCTTGCTGCGTATATTAGGCAATGAAATAATGCACTGACATGCTCTGACTGCTCAAAACAGGACTCCCAGGGCAAAATGCCATCCATGCTTACTCACCCTGCTGGATAGCATTGTCTGCAATTTTTCTCAAGCTACTTCTACAGATATTCAGTCTTGGTGGCGCAAAGGGACCTGAAATTCTCTAAGATGTACTTCAGGAAAAGGTGACTTTGCTGCATCTGTATGAAAGTGCTGCTGCAAAGAGCAAACGTGAAGAAAGGCTGGAGCTTTCCTTAGGCTTGGAGCCAAGAGCAGGCTTGTAGCTGATAGTGAGACATCTGTCATCAGCAGGATTTGCCAGTAGTGGAGCAGGGGGCAACAACTGAGACTGACAGAAGTACATGATGATCTAGTGAAAGAAGAGGATTTTCTAGGACAAAGGGTAGTGGTTCATGATAAGAAGGCAAAATAAACTACATACCTGAAAGAGGATGATCAGGTGGGCAGCATGGAGGGGTAAGTAAAGAGGACAAAACCACACCAAGAAATAAGCTGTGAGTAAGATTGGGGACAGAGAGTAAAATGCATGCATTGGTGAGAAAGGAATGAGCGTGGTGAGAAAACAAGTAGAAAGTGAAGAGCAAAAAAGCAAAGACATGAAGGATGCAAAACCCCAGGCAACACTCACTGCATTAAGGAAAGAAAAAACTACAAAAATGTATTTTTGATACTACTTCTCTGTATGGTCTGTTGCTAATGTTGCCAGAATGAATGTTAAACAGTTTAAATCGAATGGTGTCCGAGATGAATTCTCTTCAGCTGTATGTCTCCTAGGCAAATGTGTGAGAACTGCTATCTGTTCATCTTATTCAGATCACATGAATGTGTACACAGCAGAGGTTTGGCTTGGTGTCCCCGTCTACAAATACTGAGGGTGAGGGGAAATGGAAAGAGAAAGCCTCCCCTGGGAAGAAAGGGAGTGATCCCATTATAAATGAGTCATACAACATCCCTTTTGGAGGCGTGTTGAAATTTCCCATGGGAGGAAGAAGAATAAACAAAGGTCACTATTAATAATAAAAATAGTTGGCAACCAAGGAAACAATAATTATTTGATTGTAGTGTCCTGAAAAGCTAGCAACAGAAACAATACCAGCTTAAAGCAACAGGCCAAATGCATCTCACTTGCAACCCTACCTGTCATTACACTACGGATGTGTTTGCCTTACTGCTCTGAGATCAGTGCTTTGCCAGCAAAATAAACATGCCCTGACTTTTTGCCTTTGCTGCTTTAGTCTTCCTATAACCACAGTGCTCCTGAGGGTTTATTGTGTTTAGGTTCAAAACACTATTGTGAATCAAGCAAGGAGTTGCTATTACCTCTGCTTCACAAATGAGGAACAGAGCCTGCAGGAGAGCTGTGCTTATAGCCACACAGCTTATGGTAGGCAAATCACAGGCCAATAACTTTCTTTGCTCACTTTCTGCGGTGGCAGAAACAGTAATGGAACAGTAGTACTGGGAGGGCATGTATAATGTTTTTTCTTGAACAGTGCAGTTTACCTACCAGGAAATAAATTAGCAAAGCTCACTGTTGCAAAAATATATCCCCAAATCATGACTTCAGCAATTTCAAGAAGAGACCCACATAGTCTTGAAAAACACATAAATGATGAAATATTTCTGTTTGTACAGCAGCAAGTTCCTATTTAAAACCAGTATACGGTTTCATTTTAAGTTCAAACTGGCAAAGCCTGTTAAGGCCTGTTGTGGTTTCAGGTCAGCTCAGTCGGTAACAAAGCACCACGAAGCCGCTCGCTCACCCCCCACCCCCGCGCCTGGCCACCTTGGGATGAGGAGAAAATACAAAGGCAGGCTCATGGGTCGAGACAAGGACTGGGAGGGATCACTCCCCACTTATGGTCACGGGCAAAAGACAGGCTCAACTTGGGGAAGAAACAAAATCCATTTAATTTACTACAAATCAAAACAGAAACAAAACACAAGGGTATTAGGAAGGGAAACTAAACATCAGAACAACCTCCCCCCACCCCTCCCGCCTTCCCGGCTCAGCTCCACTCCCGATGATTTCTACCTCCTCCCCCCGGCGGCGCAGGGGAACAGGGGATGGGGGTTGAGTCAGCTTGCCACACATCGTCGTTGCCGCTTCTTTCCTCAGGGGGAAGATTCCTCACTCATTCCCTGCTCCACCGT
>VYZV01008750.1:31418-70645 GCA_013401275.1 Pandion haliaetus
AGTGCTCAGGAAATCGGTCTGAAAACAAGGTCTAGTTTTACCATGGGATAGACTGGTGGGCTGTGCTGCGCCATTCTGAATCGGAAAGATGAGTGCTACTAATGCCTTGCCTTTCCTGCGGCACAGAAATGAAATAAAATGTATTTACTTGCTTTTATGCTCTGTTTACGTCCAGTATGTGCTGTTGTCCAAGCTGTAGCATAGCTTGGTGCTACCTGATGCATGATATTTAAGAAGAGCCTACTTTGGGTTGCTATCTTTGTATTTCTCTTAGGTAGAATCTCTTTTTTGATTTTTTTTCCCCCAGTAGTGTGTTTTCACTGTGCGTTTCAAACAGTGATGAACAATAGCTCTGATTACTCCACACAGGCTGTGTCCCTTCAGAATGTATTATCTCAACAGGGACTCAGTGAAAAGAAAGCTATTTCCTTGTTTTCTAGCAATAAGTCAATGGACTCTTAAGAGGACAAGCTTTGCCACAGATGCAATTCTTAGGCCATAAGCAAGCAGAAAATAAAAGACATCAAAAGCTTCAAATTCTGGTGAGGGGGGAAAAAGCTGCTGTGAGCAAGGGGCCAAAAGCTATAGCAACACAACCATTCTCTAAGAAGTGAAAACTTAAAAGGAACTTCTAAAATGTGTATCAAACAAAATCTAGTGTATGTTCTCTGTGGACAAAGGCACATATGCAGGCTCACCATTTTCTATCTCTCAGTAAAAGGTAAACAAAAATCCCATTTGATTGGTCTCTTTTGTATTTGCGTAGATACATAGAAGACAGCGTGGGAAGGAGCGGCTTAGAAGCTGGAAGGACTGTGCTCAGCAAAAGTGTTTTTATTGTTCAGGGAGCTGCGTTTTAACTGCTGGGTCGAATTAGTATATAAAATATAGCTTTGCAACAACTTGGATTTTATTAGAGAATTATATTTAATTTGATCACGGTTCTCTTTTTAAGGATTCACGACTTTAGCTGACCTAAACAGCAACTGAAGCTGAGGGAGACCACTAAATTATCCCTGGTACTAAAGCAGCATTTAGGCTGTCATTGAAATAGCTCATATTTCTTTCTTGCTGTTCATAAAAGCATTTACTGCAGAGGACTTTGAGGTTTGTTACATTAACAAACACATTATGTTCTGAAGATGAAGTCTTATCTTCCTAAAAACGTAAAAGTAATTATGTAATTAATTTACATTTAGATATGCAATCATATATAATTTGTCTGTCTTTATAGTCTTCTGTGCCTTTTGTACAAAAACAGGTGGTTGTTACATATCCCCAGGAGATGCAGTTCTAATCAATGGAATATATGCTGGAATTCAGAGATACCACTTCTCACACTGTTCTTGTAGGCAGTATTAGGAATAAAATCTTTTAGTGCGATGACAACACAGAAGAATTATATGGTTGTGATATTTTGTTCTTCCAAATTTTAGTTACAGTCTTGTTTTCTCAGGGAGCAGTGTTGCCAGGTCATTTTCCATTCTGTACAAGGAAACGGTGGAAACTACTGTGCCTCTGAGATCTGAAATTTGGAGGGAAAATTCTTCTCAATTAATTGCCTTTTCCCATTGAGGGAAAATGCTTCACAGTTAACTGCAGAGTTTAGGTAATGGTGGTTGATTGTGGAAAGAGATTTAGTCTCCAAGATAGATATATGAGAATGTTATCAGAGTTTTCAGGAGATCGTCTGCATGTTGTACACAGAGTGTTAGATATAGTGAGCTGTTTTTTGGGTTGATTTTTTTTTTCTGTTTTTTTTTTTTTTTTTTTCTTCTTTATTTCATTCCACTCAAATGGCATTGGACAAACGAGGCTGCTGCTTGAGGTCCTTTTTTGTTACTTCATATTTGGCATACTTCATTTGTACTACCACAATCCCAAACTGTTCCGTAAGCCTTCATAAACATAGCCAGACCTTTCATGAATTCTTAACAAAGACTCCCACATCATCAGCAGGGAAAATGATCTTTTTTCCCTGTTCCAATATCTGTATGCCTTCTACAGCAGTAATCTCTTAATTCAATAAAGATAAAAATGCAATAGCTTGGTTAAGTAATGCAGGACACATAACAACATTCCTGGTCTATCTGTCTGTGTAGCCTTATTGATCTAATTACAGATTAATTATCCACATGGGTGCACTGGTCTTCTGTACAGTATGTAGATCCATCTAAATCTGCATTCCTCTAAAACCTTTGCAGGAAAAAAATGCTCATGTGTCAAATGTCTCGCTGGCATTCATGGTACAGAAATTCTCTAAGTTCATTAATTACCTTCGCTGAGCATCCTGCGTGGAGCAGTTTCATTATGGTGATCAGCAAACAGTGCCCTTTATTAATCCTGAGTTAGCCAGATGAACTAACTTGGGAATCAAAGTCAACCCATACCTTAGGCTTCAGAGTGTACAATATGCAAGACTGAGGTGTTGGACTTGCAGCATCCTTCATTAGGTTTCATATTACTTTAACATCATCTGGATAAATATAGTCTGTGGAGCCTTCCGTAGCTAACAGTACAGGAGAAGGTCTGCTTTGTTTTAATTGTCCTAATATTTATTTTTATCTCTCTTGTATTTTGGGCTCTCCCCATCCATTAATAATTAACTATTTGGTCACAACCCTACATTTCTCTATATCATGTCCTTTTTAAGTGTCTCACAAAAAGATCTTAACAGTATCATTATGAGGGTTGGTTATTCTTTTAATTTTAGTCCATTTTCTTTTGCTTTAATAGGGAGAATATATCCTGTGGCTTTAATTGGGATTTAAGATGGTTTTATGTAGTACACAACATTCAGCAGCACTCTCTTTTGAGACTCTTCAGTAACTACTAACTTCCTACCTACCTTCAGTACCTAACTGACTGTTGTCAAATTGCCTTCAAGTCAGAAGTTTTACCTCCTCATGTCATTTTGAGTCAGGTAGTTCAAATTTGGCTAGGACTAAAAGCTACTGTATTAAAACTGCTGGTTTGAAATAATGTTTGCCATATTAATTTTTCTTTCTTTTTGATGGCAAAAAAAAAAATTACTTAAATTCTGACATATATTTCTCAACTTTTTTGCCTCTATTTCGCTTTTGTGAGTTGTTGTTATGGGTTTGTGTGGCGCGGTTTTCCTTGGTGGCAGGGGACGGGGGCTGCAGAGGCGGCCCCTTTAAGAAGTTGCTGGAAGAATTCGCTGCCCCAAAATGTCGGACCTGCGCGCCAAAATGTCGGACGCGCGCGCCAAAATGTCGGACCCGCCTCTAGGCGGGGAGTGACGGTGGTAGCGCCTCTGGGAAACATATTTAAGAAGGGGAACTGGTAGTGTGGGGGGGGGAAAACCTGAGAGGAACATCGCTGCCGACACTGGAATCATGGAAGTGGAGGGGGAGGAGGAGGAGCCTGAGGAGGCTGATGGCCCTGCAGCCCAGGGGGGTGAACGGTGGAGCGGAAGCTCCCGAAGGTGGCCGTAACCCCATGGTAAAAACCGCGCTGAAGCAGTGTGAGACGGGAGAGCAGCCCGCGGAAAGGACCCGCGCCAGGGGAGTTCGGGAAGAACTGAAGCCCGCGGAAAGGATCCGCACCAGGGAAGTTTGTGAGGAACTGCAGCCCGTGGAAAGGAACCACGTTGGAGCAGGGAACGAGAGAGGAATCTTCCCCCCTGAGGAGAGAAGCGGCAACAACGTTGTGTGGCGAGCTGACTCAACCCCCATCTCCGATTCCCCTGCGCTGCCGGGGGGAGGATGTAGAAAGCATCGGTAGTGAACTGAGCCGGGAAGGCGGGAGGGGTGGGGGGAGGTTGTTCTGATGTTTGGTTTCCCTTCCTAATACCCTTGTGTTTTGTTTTCTGTTTTGATTTGTAGTAAATTAAATGGATTTTGTTTCTTCCCCAAGTTGAGCCTGTCTTTTGCCCGTGACCATAAGTGGGGAGTGATCCCTCCCAGTCCTTGTCTCGACCCACAAGCCTGCCTTTGTATTTTCTCCTCATCCCAACGTGGCCAGGCGAGGGGGTGGGGGGTGAGTGAGCGGCTTTGTGGTGCTTTGTTACCGACTGAGCTGACCTGAAACCACGACAGTTGTCACTGGAGTAAGCTATCCTCTGAGTGGCACTACATACGGGTTTGGGGTATGGTACTGGAGATGATTAGTTGGAGCAGCCCAAACAGAGCCAGGGACTGAAATTACAGTTAAACAACATAGATGATCAGGTCTAATGCCTGGACTCCCTCCCTAGCTCTCCCTTATTTAGCACTATACCTCCATCCCTTGAAGTGTTTACAGTATGATGGATGTCTTTCTGGAAGATCTCTTAGAGTTGAAGTAGACGTTAGGAATTTGCTGAAAAGATAGCTGTTAAGGAGCTATATAATAATTTATGCATGAAATCAGTCTAAATAAAAGCTGTGGTCCTTCCTAGCTTTAACATGTGTGAGCATATGTGTAATGACTGAGTTGTCAGAAAAGCATTCTCAATAATAAGGATACTTTATATTTCTTTCTGAAAGATTATGATTTCTATATTTCACAGATATTTTTGACTACTTGAGATAAAAAAAAACCAAAACAAAAAACCAACTGTTCTGCTCTCTTCCATATAGCTATAGCATTAGTGTTTTGTCTATGGGGTGACAAAATTACATATGATTATCCCTGGCTTCTGTACACTTTCCTGCTGGGCTGTACTACCTCCTAGATGCATTCAATTTTAACTTAACTGTTGTGGGGATATAAACTACAGCTAAAGAAACAGGGATATTTGTCCCCTGTTTCCTTCAGTAGTTCATTTTTGCAGATGTTCTTCCTTTTCATGCTTTTTGTTCAAGTCTTCAATTCACTACTGTTTTCATCAGCTGTGTAGTTTGTTAGCCTATTCTATGTCTTATCGTTAATGTCCAAAGGCATTGTTTAATTTTTAGTACAGTTCCTGGGTTGTTACAATGCTACTGCTTGTATTTTCCAGGCTGGAGAGTTTCGTTATCTGTGGCTTAAATCATGTAATGACTTATACATGCCTTTTATACAGTGGAAATTCTTGCAGTTTCAGTGGGAACAATCACAAGGTACTAATTTTATGGAGTGACAAAATCTTAGTAGAAGTTTACCAATAAGCAGCATTTTTGATAATGAGGCAATATATTTCCGGAGAGCTGTAGCTTTAAATACTAGAGGAACTTCTACCCTACTGTGTGGGGTTTTTTTCTTTATCTGCAGTTGTGTATTTTAATCCAATATATGAGTACTCCTCTGAACGGCTATTGTTTTTGAAACACTGCAGTGAGATTCTGATGAGATAGGCAGATAGTAAGCCTAACCAGATGGAGAAGACCGTAGTTATGCCACTGACTTGTGAAGGCCAGGACCGAGCCCCTGATCTTTAGTGGCTCAATGAAATGCTGCCGCATACCCCTGCCTATTGCCACTTACCAACGGCACATTCTCCAAAGTACTTACAGTCTTGTGCTGTGAACCGGGTGAGTACCAGGGTGTAAGTGGCCAGTGTAACTGTTGCCAAGAAAACTGGAAGTTCCAATCCTTTCTCCTTATTCTTTTGTACCCCTGCACCGATTTCTAGCCATATGGTTCCACCCCTTCCCTTGTGTCAGCTTTTGCAGTAAGGCAATTCATCTTACTAGTCTGGCAGGAAGCTTGTCAGGTTTTCTTCTGCTGTATTTTTCTGCCAGATTAGTAAAACACATTGGCTTGCCAAGGGATCTGATGACAGCTTACTTTCCATATTGACAACTGTCTGAGAAAAGAGCTCTGCAGAGAAACTGTACACCATCCCTGAAGCAGGCTTCCCCACAGCCCAACTTCTCCCCAAGAGCCCATGAGCTTAATTTTGGGAACACGTGCTGGATGTCAGTAGAAGCCAAACAATGGTCTGCATGATCCTTAGTTTGAGTGCTATTTTTCCAACAGGGATTTCCCTTGTGGAGTGAAATCACTCACTTTGGGCAGTTGGATAATAGAAAAAGAGGTCTCATTCATCTTGATTTGAAGGTCAGCCCCAAGGGACACCTGGTGTGTGTATCTTCAGTGCAGTTCTGTGCTGCTTAGAGCCAAGGACTGTAGGTACTACACCACCATTAATTTAGGGAGTATCTTTGGAGGGTCTTTATAGAAGAGGCTTTTTGCAATGTTGCCTGTCTTTCCTGGAATCTGGTGTAGTGCAGAGCAACTTGGGCCTGACTCTAGGTGGGCCTAATTTTAGAGTAGAGGTTGCTTGGAGGAAGAGACTGTCCTGTCTACTGCTACTGAAAGATTTTGAGATGACTAAGGACATTGAGGATGTATTTTGGGGGCTGGCAGTGAATGCCTGTTCTTCAGTGGTGACAAGAATAAGGAGACCAATGTATTTGCTCCAGAAAAACACCTAAACACAATAGGAATTTTTTTGATTAATATTATTTTGAAGGGAACAACATATTTAATTTTATATTAATCTTCTAATAGACACTCCCAGAGAACTAGGATTCTCCATAATGAACTCAATTTTCTGTCCCCAACAGATACACATGCAGTCCTATCCCTTATTCCCTCCAAAGAGCTATGTTTCTGCGTGCTCCTGTGATCTATTTATACTGATCCAGTGGAGGGTCCTGCTAGGTTTGGGACATCTGTGTCTTTAGACATTTGCGTGAGAAATGATTAGGGAAGGCATAATGTGTAGGACTACCCTTTTCAAGCAGTGTTTAGGCAAACTGAATTTGCAAGTGGGAGAAGACTGAGCCTGTAGGGTGTCTTCTTGCTGCCCGCTCCTGTATTGGCACGTGAACAAATATGCCTTATGAATAAGGAGCCCAGGCCACAGCTGAAGTTTCCTCCTTTTGTTGAGAAGTGCTAGCAGTTACTGATATGAGTCAGACAGGGAAATTTTGTGTAGGTCATGGGTGTGCCAGCTTGCTGGCACACAGATGGTGGCATGGGAATGGGACCAGCCTAGGAAAGTCTTGCTGGTTGAGGAGTAGTGGATAAGCATAGTCCCTCAGGGTGTACCGACCTAGGTACACTCTGCCCGTGGTTGTCTGAAGACAATCCATGAGCCTGAAGTGGAAATAGTCCACCCCATTGCAGTGCCATAACTGAGACCCTTCTTAGGAATAAATCTACAATGGAAATGGCCAAAGAGAATGAAAAGTACATTCCCAAAACAGAAATTTTCTGGCTTCAAAGGAAAGTGTTTCTTAGAAACTTTCATATGAGACATTTTGTAACACTCCACAGACAATGTGGACTCAGTGAAGGCTGCCCGGTGGAGAAGTTTCAACAACCAAATTCCAGACTTACATAATATTTCAACTGGCTGGTCACCAAACTGACAGCCCAAGTTTGATTCCTGAGAAATGAGTCTTTTAACAGAAACACTTACTTTGCCTTTTGTGAGAGGAAGAGGCTTTCCTAAATGCTGAAAGTAGTATTCTGGTTTCCTAGTCTTGGTGGAATCAAACCCCTTTATAGAAAAAAACTAATAGAGTTTTCATTTGAACATGAGTACCTTGAAACTTCAGATAAACATGTTGCCTCACTTCTTACTTGTGATCCAGAAAGATCACCATTTCTCATCAGAGTGAGCTTACCGTTTTTCTAATTTTTGGTGACATCAGCTTTTGGAACAAAACTAATTGATCCAGAAAAAAACTGATTTATTGTTTTTCAGCAATACAGACTTTATATTTTGTAATTTATCAGCAAAGCTCCCATTGTTTTTTTACTGATGATAAATTAGACTTTTTTATGGAGTGCCGAGTCATAGTAATTTCCTTGTTACAATTTCATTAACTTCCTGGTAGTATTGTCTGGAGCAACCAGATGCTGATGTGTAATCCAACTGTTTCCCTAGTATGTAGGAAGCAGTAAACTTTTTGTTTATCTTGTAAACAGTTCTGGCTATATATCTTTGGCTCTTTCTTTGCTATGGCCAGATTAAGATTGGCGTAAACTGTATTCTCATTGGCACCATGTAGTGCCTAGAAATGGGGACAAAAACATCCTAGACCTGTGTCATTAGTCTGGTTCACAGAAGTCGAGTGGCTTTGTTTTGTTTCTGGCCAGGTTATGTTATTTTTACATATAATCTATAATGAACAGTCTCTGAGAAGCTGGAACTTTACAGTTGATCATAAAATTAAGAATATTTTTCTAGAACCTTACTTAAAATCTTCTGCAAAAGGGGAATATTAACATTTAAAACCAATGAAAAAATATTAAATCATATAGAAGAGAGACATTTTCTTAATTCTCACAAAATATAGCAATTGCCAAGCCCAAAATAACAAGTTAATAATTCTAAGTGACTGCTATGAGGGTCAGGCATTTTGCATCTATTACAAATACTTCCTGTTTAAATACTGATTTTGCTAAGTATCAACCTGTATTTGGGTTCATGTTTGGATTTTGTATCAAATCTTTAAAACACTATTGTAGATTAACACTTTTTGGGTTTGAACATCTCTTTCAAAAAAGTTTCATAAGGGTTTTTTGGCTAGTCTCAAAAGGGTTTGAAGTCTTGAATTACTGTTTTTATTGGTGTAGCCAGGAATATCAGGGTCATAATGAATTGCCTATGCATCATATTTGTAAATTGCTTGAATATTTTGGGATGCAATATCTTTATTTTCCTTAAGATTAGTTCAAAATACAGCATCATCTGACATTCTGTCCAAGTTATTCTGTCAAAGCTGGATATTTTTAGCAGCAGCAAATATGAGTAACTATGAGCAGCTATTGCAATAAGATGTGTTTTTGTTTTCTGAGTGTTGAAAGCATTACTTGAAAAGAGAGGGGGGGGGAAAGAAATGCATCGTTCCTTGTTTGGGATTTCTTTGTTTTATGTACTTTGAGACAGTTTTTATGAAAGACCATGCTGCTAAAAGTTTGACAGTGCCACTTTCATCGAGGTGTATTTACTTGAGCATTCTTGACCTGAGTTACAGTTTGAAATTTTTTTATTTTTATTTTTAGACTTGCTAATGATTTTTGGAACTTGGATCAGAACGATTTGAATTTAAACTCCTGATTTATATTTGCAGGACTGGCATTATCTTACTCTGTAATTGCAGAGCACCCCTTTGCTTTATTTTTATCTGGCTCAGAAATAGGCACTCTAATCTTAGCTTACATGACCAGATTGAGATTGACATTCAGGCTGATTTTTACAGTGTGGCTCATTTATAGTGTTTCTTTTAGGGGCAGCAAGATTGTGAAGTTGGCTGCAACTATATATAACTATGTATGCAATATAACCACTTGCAGGTCTAGTTTCAGTACTGAGGCATATATAAAATAGGCACCAAAACTCTTCTATTTTGGGTGCTCGGATCTGTGGTGGGCCAGAATTGGACACCTAGTGTTCCTATACAACGTGCAAGGAGATCTGAGTGCTTTAGGAAGATCACTGTGGTTATGCAGTAAGGTTTCCATCACTGGTAACTCAGAAATGGGAGCAGAAGGGAAGAGAGAGAATCCCCATCTATGTGAAAGGCCACCTTGGAGAACGTAAGTGGACTTTGGAGCTTGGGAATTCTTCTCAATTTAGTTATTTAGACATAGCCTCTGAGAGTCTGCCTGGCTTTGCAGAGGGCTTCCAGAGCTATGAATTAAAAGGCAGTGATATATTTAAAAACCTTCCTCCTCTATTGCCTGTTTCTGGGCTGTAGGTAAGCACCTCCATCGACTTGGGATCCAGAGTTCAGAAGCCACCGCTAAGTGATATTGTCCATGCATGACTACTGGAAACAGCAGAAAAGAATTTACACCACATTTTCTTAAGTTTATAGGTTTTTAACGACTCTATATTGTAGCCAGTACTGCAGGATTCTTTGAAGACTCCCCAAAGCAGTGACTGAGCAGCGGAACCCCCCTGTCCCACTCACCTGCTTTCACTTCCAAGGTATAGATCCATCCTTCTTGGCTCTCTTTCTGATACTCTGAAATTCAGGATTTTTGCTGCAAAATAGGCTGAGAAGTTTGAGAGTGCTCTTTCTTGCCCAGTGTCGTGGTCTAACCCCAGCCAGCAACTAAGCACCACGCAGCCGCTCACCCACTTCCCCCCCCCACCCAGTGGGATGGGGGAGAAAATCGGGAAAAGAACTAAAACTCGTGGGTTGAGATAAGAGCGGTGTAATAGAACAGAAAAGAAGAAACTAATAATGATAATGATAACACTAATGAAATGATAACAGTAATCATAAAAGGGTTGGAATATACAAGTGATGCACAACGCAATTGCTCACCACCCGCCGACCGACGCACCCGGAAGACCCCGAGCGGCGATGTGCCCACCCCAGTTCCTAAAACGTCATATGGTATGGAATACTCCGTTGGTCACTTTGGGTCAGCTGCCCTGACTGTGTTCCCTCCCAGCTTCTTGTGCCCCTGCAGCTTTCTTGCTGGCTGGGCATCAAAGGCTGAAAAACCTTGACTTTAGACTGAGTATTACTTAGCAACAACTGAAAACATCAGTGCGTTATCAACATTCTTCTCATACCTAGCTCAGAAACATAGCACTGTACCAGCTACTAGGAAGACAATTAACTCTATCCCAGCTGAAACCAGGACACCCAGATAAATTTAACTGTCCTGATAGTTGGGTGGCAGCTCAATATGAAATTGCTATGTTTTACCTAGGCCTTTGCCTTGGCCTCTATTTTGCTTTAGATGCCTGCAACCTCACTTGGACTTCACTCTTAGTTTTGTCTACAAAGCGCAGTAAATTAGCCTCCAGAAATACTGGAACTTGTTTCTCTGAAAGATAAGTTAGTCCGGCTGGAGTATCTCCATAACACAATTATACTAACTCTGCTAATTTGGATAGTTTATTTAGAGTTATCTGTCTTTAGATGGAACTGAGCCATAAAGTGTAGAAGTATTTGGCTCTGTCCAGAAATTTTGAGATGGGAAGCAACTGCAATTCTACCAGGGCGACTAGAGCAATGCCAAAATGGCTATTATTATATAAGTTCAAAATTTATTGCTTGCAAAGTAGTTTTTAGTTTGGTTCGTAAACTGTCTGCCAGAATGGGCATAGTCAATGGAAGTTTTTACTATTGTTTCTTTTTGTTCCAACAATGAATAATAACCAAAGACATTGGGTCTAAAGTTTTAATAATGTTTTGGGTTGAATTTTTCATTTCAAACATTTATTTATAGGTAAAAAATGCTTCTGTGTGTCATAAAAGTAGTAGTCATGAACACCAGGCTTATGTGAACCGATGTTTTTATTCAGCTCCAACTATTTTTATCAATGTTATTTATAGACTTATTTGCAAAGGATTTGGTGAAAAATGTAAACTATTGCTTAAAAGTAGAAGAAATAGTGGTGAATATATTTTAAATCTGTTAGTAATTATTTTACTGGAAGAAAAGTGCACATTACTTGTATTAAAAATAATTACTACATTAGATGCAGATGTTTCAATTTTACTAGTAGAAGGTAAAATTAGGAGACTCACATACTGTAATTTCTAATCTGTTGATTCTTTTCCACAAATTTGATTAACATCGACTGAATCAGACCTTGTTCTGTAATCAGATTAGCATTGCAGGTATTCTTAAAATTTCTAATGGTGGGAGAGCCAGTATCCACTTCTCATCTATTTTATTGTTTGTTTCTAATAATGAAAGTGTATTATGAAAATAATAACTGAAAATAATAAATAATTACTTTATTAAAGTCTTCATACAGCTACTGCTTAACAGCCCAGTCCTGTAGGATTTTATTTTAAAATGCATAGTCTTCATGGAAAGGTGCTCTACAAAACGGATTTAAAGCCAATGGAACTGCAAACCTGAAGTGTTTTCGAAATGTTTTCATGTACAAAACCTCCTGCCTATAGGAAAATTGTCACAATGACTGTAAGAAATTATGGTTTCGAGAAAACAAACAAGTTCAATGTATGGAATAAATGAGGAATCTCCTAGTTATCTTTTTTGCTAAATGCCTAAGCAGGGCTTAATTCAGGCATGTTTGTTGAAAATATTTATGTAATCTCTCTTTTCCTCACAATATCATAATAATCTTGTACACATCAAGTTGTATGCCTCTGTCTCATCTGATGTGGTGGTGAAGTTTAGCATCTCTTCCAATGCTCGTGGTAAGCATGGAGGGAAATAAGGTGGTTGGAGCCTGGTCTTGTGAAGGAACAAAGAGTGTGGGGCAGCTGGAGGGGAAGGTGAAGACAGCACTGGATTGAATCTACTGAAAGTTTTGAATGCACATTATATAAAGGCTTTTTTTTTTTCTTCTGTTGGCTGTCATACCAGGTTAGAATAAAATAATGAAGTCCACTGGAGCCACCTTGCATTTCCCTGCCAGTTGCCTTTTTTTTTTTTTTTAAAAAAAAAGTTTGCTACTTAGAAAGCTGTTCTGCAAACGAAAGGGAATCGTATTTGAAGGCCATAACAGAACTGAGGAAAGGAGCTCAGAAAATTCTCCTTGCTGAAGAGCGGTATTGTTAATTGCCTCTCCCACTATAAAATTCTGGTGTCTGAGGAAAGCTGGAAGAGCTACAAGTAGTGTTTTAATCTGTCTTCAAGCAGTGGGTGCCAGCAAGGATAGAAGACAGCCAGAAGTATGGTTTTTGTTTTTAGACTTTCTTTTCTGACACCAGCTGGCACTGAAGCACTTGATGTGTTTAACAGGCAGGAAGGATTGCTATGAAATGGTTTAAAATAAGTTTGAGGAGTACTGAAATCTGTGTAGAAACTAAACATATGAAAGCTGTTTCTATATTAGATAGGAACTGTAGATGAAAAGCCAAGCATTTGTGACTGTTTAGAGGTTGAACATCCTCAATTTTGCGAAGCTGAATCCCTGGTGATAGGCCAGATTTAACTGCAGTCTGACACAAAAATCTCTAGAAAATGTGCTGTTGAGATATCCAGAATTAACCCTTGGCCAACCAAGTGCAGTTATATTCCTCGTTGGTTTGGGGATACGGTTATGACTTATAACCGTGCTTTGCTTGGTTTTTGTTAATCCTTGTTCACTGCCCTTATACAAATATGAAGTTTATTAATTATCTTTGTGGGTAAGATTTATCCTTGCTTTGTTTTGATGTCTTCAAATGCTGTGGAGGGTCTGTGCAAATTCACCCATAGAGAAGGACGGTTTTGTTAACAGTTTTTGGGGACTTTGGTGTTACTCTGCACTGCCTAGCCTTTCCATTTTGGAAAATGAGTATGAGAAGGTAGTTCTGTAAATCTAAATAAAACTTGTCTCAAGTGGATAGTCCATCTTGGTTGGATTCTAGTCTGGCTTTTAGATTTCATCTGGCATTGAGATTATTTGTCTCTAATACGGTTACCTGTACATTTTAACCCTTGTACATATGCTAGATCTCTCAGTGGCTGATATGAGGGAAAATTCAATTTTTACTTTGGGTGATTTTCATATGTACATTTGACTGCAAGTGTGCAGGAGACTTATAAGATGGAGCTTGGAAATATTTTGTTTGGCAGTAGCATATAGCATGCATACATAGAAACTAAGGTTTACATTTGTGCCAAAATAAGACATGCCCATAGTTCATATCAGAGGTAGTTCCAGACTTCCAGCCAAACCAACAGATTTACGTCATATTTTTCTGAAAATCTCATCATCAAGTGTAGAACTGTCTCTCCACTTTTTGGACAAAACCCTGTGGTTTTTAAAAATACAAACACAAATTCTTATGCAGTCTGTCACCATAATAAAGAGATTCACATGTAAAACTTGTCAGATGGATGTGAAATGTGTAGAGATTTGATGGTGGGCTGGACTGAGAAAGCACTCCAACAGATTTTGAGCAAGACTGGCAGCTTAACTGAAAAATTAATGTTTAACTGATTTTTTGTTTCACAGTAGCTGGAAGCAGTATATGCAACATGCTAATTTGTATAGGCAGTGTGTATGAAAGAACATCAGCAGGTGCACAGGTAAGTAACTTTGTACTGTATATGGAGGGAAAGTTATTTGGTAGTGATGGGTAATTCTGTACTGTCAACTCATCAGCAGGAGATTTGAAATGTCATCCCACCTCTTATATTTCTCACAAAATTCAAAATAAGCATTCACAAACTAAGGAACAGCCGAACAATTTTACGATTATGTAGAATAAACTATTAAAAAGTTAGTAAGGGCAATTAAGATAATCAGTCATCAGAATTTACGAGCATTAGTTTTCAAAAGGAAAAAATAATGGGATATAGTACTAACAAATGCATTTTTAAAGTGCTTATGTTGATACCTGATTGTTTTTTTCTGATTCTTCTTCTAAGTGTGACCTGATTTAAGTTGCAGAAAAGACATTCAGACAAAAAGCATATTTAAGGAATAAGTTATTCCCCCCCGTTACTTTCAGTAATATTTGGAACAAATAAGGGACTACCATAAGCTATGTCCACAGAGCTGTAGATATCACTGATTTTATGGGCTGGTAAACATAGATGGTAAAAACCTGGCTAAGAATATTCCTCACCCTTTGGACTATTGACTGGTGAATATGAATGATCTGAAAATGAATGATAAATAATGGAGATTTCTTTTTTTAGGCAACCTTAACTAATGTAGGTTTTGAAGGCCTCTGTTTTTCATTTTAAGCATTGAGTGTTTTGCTGGTGTTACTGCAGAATGGCTTGTGATGTGTGAGAGAGGGGAAGATCTGATGTTTCCACCTTTCTGCTTTAATTTCTATCGCACGTTTATTTGCACTGTTTTATGAGACTGCAGTCATCTTAGTCTCCTTTGGTGGTATCACTATGGTGTCCTCTAAAACTCTGTAACTGGTTTAGGAAGAAGAATGTTGAAGAGAGAATATGCTTCAAGGGAGTTGAAACAGTATGTTCATTAATGGAGGGAAAGCAAGAGAATATGCTCGGCATAAAAACATGAAAATAGGAAACTTGATAAACGGTGTAACGCCTAAAAGGTATGAAGTTTTAAGTAATGGCATTTGGCACTATAGTTTTCAGAACTTCAGAGGAAACACTTTCAAAAAGAGGAAATTACCACTTTTTGAGAAGGAGGGGAATTTGGACTTTGAATTAGCAGTGAACTAAAGGAGGATAATAGCTGTGAATTGAAACTAATTGGTGTTTCAGACCACTGAGCTACTTGAAAATAACATGTGTGGTGAGAACTGTAGATGTTAAGTCTCTCTTAAATGCCTAATTAAGCACTGATCTGTCCTACACAGAGAGAAAAAATGTTATGTCAACTGACTGATTTAAATGGACAGTCAGTCAAAAGATTTAGCTTCTGTGTGGTAAAGTTCTCCTTCTGATTAGGCTGATGTACTGGTCCAGGAAGGGGTGATGCCCTGAGGCATACAGCTATAGGCATAAAGATGGGCACAGGTATAATCAAAGCTGTCCAGAAAAAATTGTGTAAATCAGAATGAGCAGGTGGTTGGCACAACTGATGAGCATTTTCAAGTGTGTGATTAACATGGGTTCAGAAGTCCTGGGTGTCTAAATCGGCTCACACCCTGCGGCCTGATTTAAGCACACACATATGTGAGGATATGACAAAGATATTAAGAATTAATTTTTCACTGGAGAAATATCCATTAAAAAGCATGGAAGAACCTCCCTTCTGCTCCCTTGAAAAAGGTCTGACAGTTGATTAAACTTATGTAAAATAAAATGGACAATTTGACACGTAAGATCCTTTGCTTTCCAACAAACTATTGAGTTCACTGGCCGCAATCCAACAGAGAAAACAAAATGTGCAGAATAAACACTGTCTATAGCAGGTGGAGGTAATGCCTTATTATACACAAATGGTATTTTGTGTTGTGTAACCTGGGGACAATTTAACAGACAATTTTGTACTTAGAAAAATCATGGTTTATGCAGAAAAGGAGAACCACGGATAATGAATTGCCTACATCTGAAAATACCACACTAGATCTGAAACACATGTCCTACCACATTGTTTTACAATTTCAAAAGCAGAGGAAGGAAGAGAGATTATTAAATTTAATTTCACTCCCTCATATCACTTTAAAACAGATGTTTAAAACCAAAACCTTACCCCTTCTTTCCAGTGTTTATTCTTAAATATTTTACTACCAATGTTTTGTCACTCAAGACCAAACATACAAACAGTGTGTCTTATTCATCATGCAACTAAGAAAGAACTGTTGTAATTTTGTCCATGCAAATCTCAGTTTAACTGTAAAAACAAACCAAAATAAAATAAAATGCAAACAAAACACCACTCCCCTGTGAGAAGCATGGGTCATATGTGTGTATGAGTATGGGTGGGGCTGGCTGGCTTCAGGGGAAGCTGATCCCTGAGGCTTCCCTTCCCCAATAGTTTTTGCCCTCAATTCCACACAATCAAGTGCTGGTATTTTCAAGGGAACATGGTTAACTGAGGTGTGAATTATACATTTAAGAAGCCAGGAGTCATCTGATGTTTTTTTTCAAGACCAGAGCATACAGAGTTATTTCTTATGCAGTTCAGGTGGTTGTGAGCAAAAGGGAAACTCATTAAAGTTTTCAGACTGCTGACATTTTGTGCAAATCAGTCAGTTGTCTTCACATTCCTACAAAACTGGAAAGGCAAAATTTTGTGAATACTCGGGTAGGAGTATGGAGTCCAACAGACTGGACTGGAGTGTTAGAGCCTGCATCACCAATAGGTTACTGCAGTTCTGTGTTTCCAACTTTGAGATGTAAAGGAAGAGGAAACAACTGGTTTCCCATGCAATGTTTTTTGCTGATTTCATCCAATTTCATAATTATCAACAATAGCACTTTTTCTTCCAAGTGATTTATAAATACTGACTAATTTATTCTCACAATTGTCACAACAATCTGGATTTTACTCAGATTAAAAAATATCACTGAAGACAAGGAAACATCGTCAAATATTAAACAAAGGATTCATTCACTCTGTGAAGTCAGCGTCAAAATGGCATTAGATCTCATCTGGGCAGTCCTTATTTCCAGTGTAGGTATAGTCACTACGCACTTGTTCACTTGCTCATTTTCTGTGAAGCTGTTTTCTCTGGAACCTTATTGCCAGAGGAGAGGAAATTAAAAAAGTTTTCCATTGTTAATGCAGCTGGTTTTGTAAGTTTACTTCAGCTTCGTTCCCATCCTTTTCAGTTAATGTTTTGCCCTGCATACATTCAGGTGGAAACGTTTATAGAAATGATCCTTTCTTAAGATTTACTTTATCTTCTCAAGTGTGGCATGTGTAAGTGTTATCCAGAACTTTCCACTCAGGCAGGTGCAAAATAGATGGTGTTTTGTTGTCTGTGGCATCACAGAAAAGAAAGATGAAGAGGATGAATGAGATGACAGAGCCATGCTCAGCCCAAGCCCTTAATGCTCATCAGAAGATCTGGCAAAGGTGTCCAGGGTTATCTCCTCCACAGCCAGAGAGACCTGGGCTGTACTTCTTGGGGGCAGAGGTTTCCCCACTGCTGTCTCCTGTAGTGGCACGACGGTACCGTCGCCCACTCTGATTATGGCAGGCTGTCACCATTAAGCCTGCTGACTGAAGTGGGACTGCTTATGGAGAAGACACTCTTTATAAGCACGGCTAATAACAGTGGACATGAAATGTGGCAGCATTCCTCAAAGATCTTACCCCTTGGTACCAGATCAGCCTAATCCTCTTTGGTTGGTGAAGTCTCATGGAAGTGTAACACAACGTATGATGATGATACTGAAAGTCTCAGAGTGTTTTTTCCTTGGAGTGCTGTTCTGAAACTCCACAGAGAAGTATTTTTTTTCCTGCCCTGTGTGTGGTGTGAATTAACTCTGTGAGTAGAGTTTCAAACAAAAATAAGTATTTGAAAGCTTTTTTCTTGGCAAATGCTTTCCAAGATGTGACATCTCCTGTGTGCATATCCACGTGAATGCAATGGGATGTTAAGCAATCCAATTTCCATTTTCCTTTAATGCTCATTTAATAATCACAAGAGCTTTTACTTTTTAAACATTTGCTTAAATTTAAATATTAAATATTAGTGAGGTTTCAATCTGAAAAAAGTGTAAGAGCAGTTCTACTTTAATTTTACTCCAACCTTGTGTTCACCTTGCAACTATCACATAGGGAAGCCTGAAATATTATTAGTAGCTATAATTTGTGACAAGCTTATCTCTGAAGACCATTACATGAAGTCAAAAAATGTGACTTCCTATTGTCCCCAGGACAAAGAGTTATACTCATTCACTGGGGCAAGAGATGGAGATGGCTATTAAATAGCAATGTTTCAAAGTTTTATAAAGCTACTGTAAGAGATTCAAAGCAGCTAAAATTTTTAATGTTTATAGAATTTGTTCAGGACATTAAAATGGAAGGTGCAATTTAATTGATGGCATGCTAATACAAATTAACAGTTTTCAACCCTTCTTCCTGAAAAATGAGGTATTCTTTAAAAATTGACTGAATTCTCTAGCACCCATATCCTCTGAGACATTGTACATTATTGTCAAAATGTGACTGGAATACAGAGCCACTAAATATTTCATCTTAATGATAATGTGTGCTGCAAAAGCTTTGAACTTTATATTGAGCTTTAAATTGACTTTTGATAAAAGACATACTGGATTCTCTCTCCTCTTTTTTTTTTTTTTTTTTTTTTCCACATTAACTTTGTGCCAGGAGCAGGGGTGAAAGTTAGCATTTAAATTCAGACTTTTCTCTATTTATTGCTAGTAAAATGGAGATATCAGGGGATTTATTTATTTTTATTGCATTTTTAAAAGTTGTCTGGATCAAGTTCAACTAATCAGATAGAGATGGATGGGATAAATGTCAAAAGTGTTGCGAGTCAGTTATTTAAGTGAAGTATGTCCTGTTCCACTGAAGTCAAAGGTAATTTTACAGTCCCTAATACTTTGAAAGTTTTGTGCTGTGCTCAGCCATGCACCCAGCTGTGTTCTACCCAGCTACGTGCATTTATTAGTCAGAGAATTGGCATTAAACACCAGTGACATAAGAGCCAAGTGTCTATCATAGTCAAATGGGCTGTAGTTCAAGACAGTTCAAAATGCATTTCGTAATTTTCATGATTGACTAGAACACAAAACCAGGTATTTCCTGCATGTCTAGCATTGTTTCTTCTTTTATTTTTTTTTAAAGGAATTTCAGAGAAAAGTTGTTCAAACTTAACATGGACAAGTCTCACCCAGTTCTCTTTCAAGAGCATTTTACAATCACAGTCCCATTGTCCAAAGTTGCTTCTGTATATGAAGCAGCAATTAATCTATGTGCATTAAGACAAAAGTGAAGGCAATCTTCAGGTCTGCAGGTATTTTTCTGGATGTATTGCTTTTTTCCCCTTTATGTTTATTGTATGCTTTCTACTGTTGAATTTCAGTCTTACAAACATACAAAGTACTATGCATGCTTTAATTCTTTTTTCAGTTTATAAACTTTTTAAAGAAGGTCCTGATTAATCTTGCAACATAGCAGTAATAACTTACCACTCACATAGTTCTCTCCTTTGGAAGAATTTTCAGGAAAATGACCACGACCTCTACTCTTTCCAAATATGGGTATTTGCTCTTAAACATTGTTTTAGGGAATAAGGCCCTGCATTTGCCCCACTTAAGATGGTTAATTAGGAGTGTTTTAAAAAATAACTGTTTTCAGGCATTTGCCTAGTGACTGATTTATAACTTAGCAGAATGGAAAATTTACACTGCTTTGTTATATTATTGCAAGGTCTAAGTGTCAACAATGATTTTTTCCTCCTTGAACTGGCTGTTTGAGTTCTTCGCTTCAGACTGGTTATGTTCAAAACAGAGAAATGACTTCAGAGTTTGAAAAAAATGGCAACCCTACCATTTGTATGCTCCATGTCATACCTGCATCTTTTCAGAAACTAAAGTATGCTTTACTGCTACTTCCTTCAGTTACCCACATTGGTTTTGCACCAGCAAAATAGGTTGAGATGGTTCAAGGGCTTTTTGTGCCTTAACTACAGAAATGTGGACCGTGATGCAGTCACTTACACTTAAGCATCAATAAGAGGAAAATGCATTTAACATCTCATAGGCTTGAGCCTGGTGAAACAAATAAAATTTGGGCTTTAATCCCACCTTCATTAAAGCTGATGTCAAAATTTTTGCTGTCTGGAGTGGTACAGGATGGTGCAGAAAGAAGAAGTTTGGGACTGAAGGATGATGCCAAGGTCTTTGAGAGGTAAACAGGAAGTCTTAATCATGGAAAGAGAGAAGAAATGGAAAAAAAAACCCAAACTCAGTGTAATATTCTGTTTGCTTTGCAATACTTAACTGAATGAAGCTTGGAAGCTACAAATTTACTTGATCAAGGCAGAAAAAAAAAAGAACGGAGAGGATGTCAAAACACAGAGGCTTCAGCAGATCAGTGGATGTGCAGCTGCTGCAATTAAGCTCTTTAAAGGGCATGTGTTAAGTTGTAAAAGTTTGAAGTCAGAAATGTTTGGTTTGCACAGTTATTCATTGTGCTGGGTGACGAACATGTGTAGCACTATGCAAACAAGCAAGTTTTCTCTGTTTGTCCCAAACATTGACATGAGTGCTGCGGGTGGTGAATTCCTGCATTGCCTGGGGTCTGTGTGAACAGGGAGTGAAGGTCCTGCCTGTTCTCTAAGCAGTGGAAACTGTGTTTCTTGCTGTCACCAGCACGGTGACAGAGATTGAGTTCTTCACATGCCTTAAGACATTTCTTATCTCTCCTTTCTGTCTGTGCTATATACTATACCCAATGGCAGAGTGAAGTACAGTGCTGTAATAACATTCATCATAGTATATTAGTTGGGTATACACATATTACATTCAAATTACCTTAATAACTTTAATCAAGTCTGTAATTAATGTAAAGCATTAAAGAATGCATTTAAAGCATTCCTGTATGGTTTTTGTTCAAGTGTAAGCAGTAGAAAGGAGATGGAAGAGGAAGGCAGCATCAAGGTTAAATTAAAAGTTTCACTAAATGAACAACTCCTGATCTTCCAGATCCTCAGATGTTTCATTATAACCATTGACAATAGTCCCATTGCTTTTCTTGAGGTCATTTGTGAATTTGAAAGTACAGCAATGAAGCATAAAGTATCAGGATGAAAAACAGGAGAGGAAAAAGTAGTGACCCCTTCTTTCAGCCCTCTGGCAAATACGTATTTGCTGTTGGATATATTGAGCACAGCGTGAAAGTCTCTCATGAGAACTTTGTGTGAGGAAATGCACTGTGTCTGTCACTAAAAGAAAAAAAGAAACATGTCATCACTCCAAGTGGTATTGATTAAAACAATAAGGATTTCCTGGTGCCAACAGTTGAAACAACTGTGTGAAAAGCAGTGAAGAGGTATTACCGTATTGTTGCAGCTCTCTCAGGAAAATTCCAAATAAACCGAAGGATTCCTGTCAATATTTGTATAAAGAAACACGCTGCCGCCTGATTCAGAGACACTTCATACACATGCACACACACACATGCTCCCCGCATACAAAATTCTTGAGAAACTTTATTACAACCACACAAAAAAAAGGACACACTCAAGAGTTTGGTGCGCTCTTTCTCATGCTAATATTTACAACATTGATCTCTTATTGTCGGTATTTGATCTACATTTCTCCCAGCTCCGGTCAATGGAAGGCACAGCTGCTGAAACCCCATATTCTATGGGTAGTGTGCCTTTGTGTTCTGCAGCTGGGGAGTTCTCAGGTCCACAATAGCAAGTCTAAGCACACTAAATTAGGAAAGATTATTGTTTCATTTATTGACTACACAAGTTTAAAAGAGCAAGTATGTTATTTGTTCCATGTTTTATTTGTCAGGGTCATTTTCACCAAAAGCTAGGCACATGGACACAAATATAGGGCAGCTCTACTTCTAGCCACCCCAGTAGGAAGAAAATTACAAACATTATTGAAATGAAATTGGATGGTTGGTTGCTTTCATGTGGCATAGCCTCCCACCTGCCTTCTCCCACCCATCCATTTGTGAAGACTTGCTCCAGGTTTTTTTTAGGTCTTTTTGCATCCAAGTTCCTTCCCAATAAAGTGTTTATCCTACTGTACAATTCCTTTTAAGTGAAGCTGGTTTTACGGCAGAAGGGAAGACAAGCGAGTTCAATTTTTGAGCTTGGGTCTCCAAATGTTTCTTTCATGGAATGATCTACAGAAAAAGGAAGGCATCAATTTTAGCTGAAAGCAAATATCACTTCAGGGTAACAAAAAAAGGGAGTGGAGAAAAGGGAGAAAAATCTATTTAACACTTTAGGATATAATGGTATTCAAATAATATATTTTTCTGCCATTTATTCAATTGTGAAGGAACTTGGTGAATAATAATAGCTGCTGTCAAAGATATTTATATTTAAGAAGGTCTTTATGTAAAATCATTTTTTTTATCAGGAGTGATTTTTCTCCAGAAGTCTGCCATCTCCTAGCAACCGATATGGCTATCTTTTTTAACAGATGCTGCAATAACAATGGGTGTCTAACCTTTATATGGAAGCATTTGCACATGTACAATCAACTGCTTACAAATTCAGAGTTGTTCAAGTGCTCCAAGGGAGACACTAGTTACCACTTTATCTACTATGCATCTCACCTACCCAAGGTTTTATAATGGCAGCCATTTTGGCTGTGGCTGAGTACCTCCCAGCAAACTCCAAAACTAAATCTGCAAATGACCCACACCTTAACTTCCCTCACTCTTCTCTCCCAGGAAATGACGGGACTCATTTCGGTGTTTAGGTTTGATTTCCTTCTCTCTCTTTCTGATAGTGTCGCTCCACTTGCAGAGCCATAGCATCACTTAAATTTGCTAGAGAAAGAATTCTTTTAATTTGTAAGTGTAAACAATAGAGCAGAAAGGCCTGTATCTGCAAATGGATAATTAATTTTAAAGGTACATGACTGTAAATTAAGTACCTCTGACTAAGAGAAGGCTCTTCCACTTTCTCCAGTTGGCTGGTTTTGGACTGTGCAGATTCAGAAGATTTGGACAAGGGGAAAAATCATCCTGAGTACAACACTCCCAGGCTCATTTCAGTGATTCACACCTGTGTGCCTGAAGACTGGTCTTGATCATGAACATCATGTAAGACCAGGAATGAGCTCTGTGAAAAAAAGAGCAGCCATGCAAAAACGTGTGTGTGGTACCCCATGAAATGTGAGATCTAGTTCTCAGGAGCTCAGAGCTCTCTAGCTACTGCCCAAAGGCTGTGCTGTGACATGTTTCAGTAAGGGGCCTTCCAAATTTCTTCTGCTTTGCAGAAATAGAAACAACTGCTGGCTTGGAAAGAGCGAGCAGCAGACTGAATGAAGCTTCGTGACATGCACCTGATACATGGCCTCTCTTTCTGCTCCTAGGGCTGTTAATATCTTGAACCATCCTTGAACAAAATACAGGAACAGTGTTGGCAGCAAGCATGTTCCTGATGATAGGAGCAAATGAAACAAGAAGCCATGGCATTCCCACCAACAGCATGACTAAACTGGTAATTTCTTATCTGTATACCACAATGAGTAAACCAGATCCAAATCAGAAAGAAAATAAGAAACAATTACAAGTAAATAAAATAAAACTTCCCCTTGAAAGCTCTTCTATCAGTTAAGTATAGCTAAAGATTGGACTCTTAACACCCCCAAACCTGTAGCTCAATCCCCTGTTTAGTAAATTCATAGGAAGCTATGACAAATTCCCTAGGTGTGATGACACACAGACCCTTCATTGGGGTCTTATGCTTCAGCTTCCTTCTCTGATCCTAGTTTATCATCCTCCATTCTGCTATCAGTTCCACTCAAAGTGATGCTTAAGATTCACAACCTGAAAATAAGTACTTTTTTTCATTTGTGGTTGACCGCAAATTTGGTTGAAAACAAAATCATCTTATATATGCATTTTTTGGTCAAAATGTTTGAAAGCTGTGGATGAAAATGGAAGTCATCCACTGTGGAAGAGATTTTGCTTTCTTGTATTACTAACAACATTCTGTTTTTTCCAGCTCAAACCTGAAATTTTTACAATCAATTGCCTTTGCCTTTTCTCAAATTTTTGGCCAACTGCAAATTCTTGTCTGTACATTTGGATATTCTTTCTTTAGTGGTTGAACATTTTTCAAAGCAACCTTTTAGATCCTTCTTTAAGTCAGAATATAGAGCTTCTCTTTCTCACGTTTGATATCTGTCTTTCCAAGTTGATTTAGTGTGGTCCCTGCTTTTGCCACAACATTTAAAGTTTTCCATCACTGATGGAAAAACCCCTTCCATCCCCCCTTCCCCTTTCATTCTCCCCTTCATTTCCACTGATAAATTACTATTGTGTTTGTTTATCTACAACTTTGGGATCACAATTTAGATATTTCCCTGTAACTTTATATATATATCTTTCATCATATATAGGTAGTTTTCATCAGAGAGGCTGGCTGCTAGGTCAGTGAAATGCCTTGATGATGTGTCAATACATACAGGCTTTGGACCAAGCTGTTCTTACTTTCAAAGTACATTTTAACTTTAGAAGTTTTTACATAAATCCTTCATGGAAAATATGTGTCCCAGGGAAAAAAAAAAGCAAAATCTTGATGTCAGGCAAATAAACAGTAGCCAGCGATCTTGAGAGTCTGATGTGTGTCATTTGAGTGCTTAACCACAAATCTTTAATTCAGTCCTACTAAGATAATTCATTAATATTAGATGAACTTCATTCACTACGTGAGTTATAGAATAATAAAACTAGTGAATAATTTGCAGTGGATAATTTACTTCTGAAATGCATTTGACAAATTTAGTCTCTTTTTCTGTTTCTGGAATACCAACCAGTTCTGACAGGCTTCTGTTTGGTAAGGACGTGGGATAAGGAAGGACGTCCTGAGTAATGGGGAGCAGCTACAATTTCCTGGGTAACAGCTCCCTATTGTTGCTGGCAGCCATGCCATATAAGTCCTTTTATAAAATTATCCAGTTTGATCTTAAAAGTAGTTAAGCTGCTATCTTACTTTGCTGGCAATTAGAAACCTTCTTCTAACTTTCCAGTCTAATCTTACCCAAGACTACTTTTTTTGGAACATTCTTGGTTTTTCAGCTTTGTCTTCTCTACTGTATACTCATTTCTCAGCATCTGGTTTGCTAAATTAAGCAAGCCTCATCTAAATCTTCTTTCTAATCCTAGAAACTGTTTTCTTCCATCTATTCAGATTTCTTTCTTTTATTATAATTTGACTTAATTAATCTGTTTTTCCTAATTTCAGAGATGAATCATGAACAGTTGCTAAGTATTTAATAATCAACATTCACTGTTGATTTGTCTCAGGTATTGTTTTTATTCATAATCTTTCTCTAAGCCTTTCTTTTTATTGTAGGTTACCTAAAATCTATTGATTTTACAGTATTCAGTGGGCTGAATCCAACTCCTAATAAAAGGATAGAAATTGTTTTCTCATTTCCCATTGTTTTCTCTTCTGAAGGTATAATACTTGCAGAATTACCAGATGAGTAAAATTAGGTAATTTTAGAACCATTTATTTTTTTTTTTCTGGGTCATATATGTCTTGCCTAGGGTTATTACTCTAGAAATCATCCTGGTTTATTAAAAATTTATGATGGGTGATGATTCAAAATATATACAGTCTAACTTTTATGTCTAGCCTGTCCTATGTCTATTAAATCTTCGTTTCAATCTTTCTGCACGTTCTTCTTTTCACCTGCTATAAAATTGCTAGGTGGCAATGGCTGGATGATTTATTCCTGACTGATTTCAATAGTATTTTGGTTTTGCTTATAAAATTAACTTCTTTGCCCTGTTACTTGCATGTGTAGCTACTCTATAATTAGCTGTTTCCTTTTCAGATGTCCCAAGTGTGTCCACTTGATTTCAAGTTGAGTGAGTGCAGCACCTTGCAATAAATGAGGAAGGAGCTGCAAAGAGGAAATGTGATTTCTAGTGGTGATCTTGTCATTGGTAGATCACAGACCAAGGCATGGTTTGCATTTGGCATATGGGGCCACAGGGCAGGAGAAGGTTGTGGTGTGGATCTGCAAACAGATGAAGTAAAGACCTGTCTAAGAGAAAATGAGGCAGAAAGGAGTTGTGTGTAGTTCTGTCACTGTGCAACACTGCTTGGATCTCTGACTTCTTACTGGTGTTGTCCTTGCTCTTTCGCTCTTTCTCTAGCTGTTTGCAATAGTTGCTTGCTGAACCAAGTTAGATTTTATATATTTTGTCCAAAAGGCAAAGGTGAGAAGATAATTAGCTCAATTTTCCCTGTGTAATCCAACGAACAAGGGACCACGTATTACCAGTGATCAAGAAAGGTTTTGATGAAGGAAAGATGCAATTTTAAGAAAACTATTGTGCCAGCAAATGCCGAAGGTCAGACTCTGCAGGAGAGAAAATTGCACCTTTTCCTTGCTGAAAGCCAAGGGAGGGCTATGCCTCCTTTCCTGGCTTGGGAAACGTTGCTGCACCGGAGCGTGCCTTCCTCCTTGGCTTGTGTACTGAGAGCTCCCCCTCCTGTTTCATCCTACAGCTGAGTGCTTGCAGATCTCACACCTCTAAAGCACACATTTTTGTCTTCCATTTTTTCTGCAGTATGATATACCAGCGCAGAGAACACTTTTCAGTGCCAGTTAAGTACATTTCTACCGGCTTAAGTTGCAAGCTTAACCTAAGGGGGTAGGGAGGAGAGGATGCTGCCCAAAACTTTCAGGTACTATTCCACATGCAACCACAGTTTTCCCGTGTTTGACTTTGAGCTTATGGCATGAACTTCTCTTTTTCTGTTTCTAACTGTAAGATGAGGACCATAAAATTTCCTCCTGTAGGGAATTTCACAAAAAAGTTGGCAATTTTATATTTAAAATTTCTGATGAATTTTCAGATGTAAAAAAAAAAGAAAGAGTAAAATTATTTCTTGGACAACCAGATTTAAGAAATTTCTCCACCTCAGATTCAAGAAGGTGCACCATGAAACCCCATGGAAAAGTAATCAGAGAGTATTGAGGAGGAGCAAGCTGTGACTATGAGAGAAAAGAACATCAAAAGGGATTGGATCCATGCTGTTGGAAATTTTCAGTTGTTACAATGTCCACAATATAGAAACTGAATGACATCTGAGCCGCAGATAATGATATAGAATGACACATATTTCGTGGAAAACTACTCAATTTTGAAAACAAAAGAAACAAATTAAATGTAGCCATAGCCACCTAAGACAGAGAGATGATCTTTGCTGAAGACTTCATTTAAAAAAGGAGCAATAATATTTTTCAATATCATGCTATTGTTATCATATAGGCTCTTAATTCAGAACATGGAGAACCATGGGTGGTGGTGTATATCCTCTCTAATGACTTGATTTCACTGGATACCTCACAGCAATTTAACAACTTCAAGAACCCTCAAAGTTTGCTAAAGGAGAAGAATTCCTAGCAATTATATCAGTAATTTTTCATTTTCTTCAAGCAAAAGAGGATAGAGGAAAGAAGATTCTGGAAACAACCTGCTGGTAAAGTGAAGTGATGAAAGAAACAGATGCTTGCTTTTGTGGACCATTGTTCACTTTTGTGTGAGAAATGAGGGTTACACAGTTTGAATGTCAATAGAAGGAAAATCAAGATTAAATATCTGCAGACATATGTAACACTCACATTACTTGCGGTAAGACAACATAAGAATTTACAAAAATTCAGAGTGCTTCATCCAATGGAGAAGAATATTACATCTCTTTGTGACAGGCAAAAAGAAACATCAGAAAATGACAAAAATAGTGGCTACAGAGGTAGCAGAGCTTATGACTGTTTATACAGACAGAATAAAGCTCCAACCACTAGTTAATGCAACATTTAGCCATTATCCTTTAAAGGTAAAAGTTAGGGTGTTATCAAAAAATATTCTCTACAATTTGATATGACATTTCACCATTTTTCCTTTCTTCCCTTTACCTTTTCCTTTTATTCACAAAGATCCCTATTCTGCCTGCTTTTCACTGCTTTCCTGCTCCTCTACATCCTCCATCCAGGTTTGTCTTCTGAATCAAATACTTCTTTTCTCTTTTCTCACAGTAAACACATTTATCAAAAGAAAATGGAATTGAGGCAGGAGGAAGGAGGCTACAGTCACATAATCTTCCCTCTGTGTGTAAGGTACTGAAGAAAGTGCATAAGAATGAATTTCCAAGAAATATAACTAGGGTTCATGATGTTCTGGATTGTCTGATGTTGTATTTTTCAAGTGTCCTTGCAATCCTTTTTTCCCTGATGAAATTATTCTGGAAAACTACTCAGTTTCTCATAGTGAGAAGACAAGGGTTTTTTTGCATGATTTTTTTTCTCAGTGAACTTATGTGGAAGACAAGGAAATCTTGAAAAAGAAAATTGTTACTTATGTCTTAGGATTTTAGACATACGTATACATTTTAAAGAAACTTCTATGAACATGAATACATCCCATTTGAGGGATGGCCTTCCTTAATCTTGTTTGCTTGTATGGATTCATATAGAGCGAGGAAGAAGTCAAGAGTTTTGTTCAATTTCTTTCTTTTTTATTCTTTTTTTTTTNTTTTTTTTTTTTTTTTTTTTTTTTTTTTTCATTTCCAAACAGGCTCTGCTTTTCCTTTTCATCCCTGCTGTACTGCCTTTATAGCCTTGCAAGAGATCGAGGTAACCTTTGGAAAGTTGTGGGAACGGGTGGCTTGCAAAACAAAGTTTTGGTGACACGAGAAATCAGCAAATTGTAAGTCTGAGAGCCGAGCTCAGTCTGGAAGGAAGCAGGGCCTCAGGAAGGATACGGTGAGGCTGGGGCTTGCAAAGCACATTGTGTCTAGAACTGCAATTGAGACATTTTGTTTCTCTAAGGTTGTGTTTTGGTTTTGTCTGCAGAAAGTAAGATTATACTGTTTTGCTTTAGGACTGATGCTTCAGGCTTGATAATCCATATAAGTTTCTGGTTCCTTCATTGCCGTGAAGTAAATAAGATCTGAAGATGCCAGTGCATCCCAGGTGCTGGGGACCTTAAAGTCTCAGACTCTTAAGAACAAAGGCTCTGCTTTAAAACAACCCCATTTAAGGATAATTTCACTAGTGAATCACACACAAAAAAGATGTTCACATCCTCTGCACTGCCTGGCTTTTAGGTATGTTTCCCAGAGGAAATGCTAGTACATTAACTACTACTATCTTTCTTTTACATAGTCACCTTTTTCCTACAACTCCAGCCTACTCACAGGCACTGCCAGCTCATGCACAAAAAGAAGTGTTTCTGGAGCCCACTGCTGCAAGATTATATAATCAGTCATGCAATGTAGTCAGCAGGGACAGGAGAATGAGGCTCCTTCACTGCCATTGTGTGTAGCATAAGCAGAGGAGTTACAACTAAACAGCAGCAGCCGCCAATGAAGCATCTGTATTTGGCTGGCCACTCCAATGGACAAAAAGGAGGGTTTTTTCCTACTTCTTCATTGACGTAAGCAATTATATGTTGTCTCTGCTGATTGCTATATACAGAATACAGATAACTCGGGGCAGAAAACTGTGAGAAGAAGGTAAGAAACTGTGTGAAATAGAGGGAGAAATAAACTGGAAGGTAGCTTTGGGAGGATGAGAAAGAGGAAAGGGAAAGAGTGAGATCATTACCGTGGAGATTAAAGAGCAATTCGAGACCTCTTCCTATCAGCCAGGATTAGGATGGTGGGGGGAATGCTTTTACATGTTGCTGTTAATTTGTCTGCTTTTTTGGACACATAATAATCATCCATACTATTGGATACAGGCTAGGCGATAAACTTCTCCTATGGTTTTAAAAGCCATAACACAGGTGATGTGACAATGACACTTCTTTTCAGCTTTGTGCTTTTTCATTTAAGGCAAATGACTAGGAACATTGACCGTGGGTGTGCTGATCCTGACTCCTGGTTTCTGACTGCATGCTTACTGACTTGAGTTCCAGTATGATGGACCAGCCCCAGCCATGTTTCACAGGGTATGATAGCAGTACATACTGACTTCATAATTTCCTTTAGCAATAGTGTCATTTATTTCCTAAAATATTTAAATTTGTAACACAAATTTGCATACATTTTGCAAGAAATATTTTATCTTTTCATTTTTAGTCTTGCAATTAGTCACTCTCAAAGTGCATTTAGTTACTTTAAAAGTATCTCAAGTCACTTTCAGCAATTTCAAACCGATACAGATGAGCAGAACAATCTCTGTGTGTTACTTGAACTGAAATTCTTCATATTGAGAGTGAGGAATGACAGTATTAAGGCAGTTCTGTTAATATTTGACTACTGTCTATGTTTTTTTACCATAACTTTTTCTTGTCACATGCTGCTGTAAATCTGGGTAGACATACATACTCTTGTAAAAATAAAACCAACACTTTAAAATCTCTAAATTAAGAATCTGAAATAGAAAATGTTGGGTACTTGTTATGTATTCCTTTTGCTTTCCCAATACTATTTGCAGTGAAAGAAAAAATTGAACAGCTTTATTAATAAATTCCACGGTATACCTGTATTATGGGAATAATATATTGTTAAGTGCTCCATGCATCTGAAATTTGTCTCGCTGTGGCCCATTTATTTTAATTTGGGTCTGTCAGTGGAAAAAAAGAAGTAATTAAACTTGTGACTAGCATGGAGAAACATTTTATGTCCTAACACTGTAGCTTGATACCCAGTAGTTTCTTTATATTTTTTCCAGTTGTCAGATCAAAGTCTCTCAAGTACTATAACTCAGCCATGCTTTGATTAATTGCTTCACACAATGAACTTGCAAATTATATTTCTGAAGTGATTTATGCACTTTCTAACTTAAATCACACACACCCTCCCCCCTGTTTTGTTGTTTGGTTTTTCTTTTTCTATTCCAATCTTTATTCACTAATGTTGTCAGTCTGTACCTTGGAAAAATATTTTTTAAAAATAACTGATGTTATTTTATGCTTAACAAATTGGCATAAACAGAGGTTTCCAGTAGAAAATCTTACCTGAACAGTGCAATTAAACAGAACTGTAAGAATCACTTAAATTGCAGTCACCCACCAGCACTCCTAGTCAGGTCTTCAGCCTCAATGCTTTGTACAAATATGAAGTCCCTCCCTAAAAATTCCCAGCTGCAGGTTTTGCCTAGGTGGGGGGTTGTTTGAGATAGGGCTACTGGAATAGCTGAGCTGAGGCAACCTTTAAAATACATGTTCAAACCAAACATTATTTAGTTAGACATTGGTAAACAGTATTTAGGGAAGTAATAACTTGCCTGCACCAGTGGTGTGCTTGTTTGGGCAAAGTTTAATATTTACATTTGTGGTTTCATTGTACAATCTCACATGGCATACTGCTGTTCATGTTCAATCCATTTGCATGACATAGTGGTATCTAATCTCTGTTTAGTGGTCTTCTGTTTATATATAGAAATATCCATTCCTTCCCTGTGACTTGATCTGACAAGCTTCTGAAGGAGTGCTATGACCTTATTTCTCTCACTACCCCTCTCATCCTTCATTCTGAACATTTGAACAGGGCACCCAGTCACATCCTTTAGAAGTCATTTTCATCTAGATGCTGCTTTGGTTTTTATTCAGGTATGAACCAAACATGGACATGTGGGTGGAGGTAAAGGGCCAGTAGTAGGGTCCTGACTGCAGATGTGTGACTGGGATACTGTTCCTTCTTACAGCTGCAATGTAATTGTTTTGTCCATCCATATAAGAAACTGCACAGAGTGAAATGGGATGGAGTCTTCCTTTTGAAGTATGCTTAATAGCTCTCCATCAGACAAAACCCAGCTATGGTTTGGGGGACAGTTCACTCTGAAGGCCCCTCATTATAGGAAAAATAGGCAAGATTTCAATAAATTTGGTTATTTGATGTTCCTGGCAAGATCTGCACTCAAACACCTCAAATGCCTTCACGTCATGCCCCAGGACGTGCAACAACTTCATTAGTATGTGACATATAACTGCTGTGCTGGTGGACAGATCTGTTGATCTCACAATGTTTTGAAGTCTTTGAACTGGAAAAAAACATGCATACAAAAAATAGTGTGTTCTAGGGCCACCAAAATGGGGCAGAGGGGAGACCCATAGGAAATGCCATGCAATGTGGATGAGGCCAGGCTAGTCTAGATGGGGACAGCCAAGTAATGTAGGTGAAGGCACACTGCAGCACCTGCCCAGAGGTGACCACTCATTCCATGGGACAGATGCATTTAGCTGTATAGTTAAAACACAGTCAGAACAAGCTGTCTAGCCCAGAGTTGTGTCTCCAATGACAGCTAATAGTGGAGGCATGAGGTAATGGGTATGCATTTCAATCAAGTTTAGAGTGAAATTCTCCTTGTATGCTTTCCCTGCCCTAGCTTGCTTGTGCTTTCTACATTCAATTTTAAAGAGAGCCATTACTTCTGGGTCTGATACTGGACATTGGTAGAGACAGGTCTATTTCTGTTTGTTAGGAAACATTTTTCAGATACATTTTCCTGGTCTTTCTGAAACTCTGTGATACTCCAAAATTTTGTAGGTGTTTTAGAAGACTGAAACCCTTACGACTCCTGTGCAATGTTGTTTCCTATTATATTGACATTTTCACTACTGAAATGCTAATTTCACCTAAAAAATTAACTTGGACAACTGATGAGGGTACATGTATAGGAATACCTTTTCAGACTGCTTACTTTGGTCACTAAAACATAAGCAGAGGAATTGTAGTTTAAGTCTTGCCATTGCCTCATTCAATACTGTGTTTACGACACGTGTCAAAATTTTAAAGTAATGTGGGCTCAGCCTGTGTGCAGCTGCACAACGTTACTGTAAGATAGGGCACAGCATTGCCTCCAGTCTTTAAAAAGCAAACCCAGCTGACTCAGACTGAATGCCCATGGTCATAAAAAGGAGCCTGTATGTGCAATACATTTTCCCATAACTCTCCCAAAGGATACAAAAAATACAGGTAACAAGTTTGTTTCTATTGCTAGGTCCCAAATCAAGAAATAAGAATGTCAGCAAGCTAAGTGCCAGCTTTACGTGAAATAATAGAATCATAGGAGGGATCCTTAAAAAATGGGTACGTTTTTTACATAGTGACCATTATGAAAATTCTCTCTTTATTAAAAGAAAATCAGTGTCTCCATTTCTGGGTTGAGACTTGAGAAACCAGTGGACCTAGCATAGTAAAATATTTTGGAATGCTTATTATTAGGATATCAATGCATCTCGCATATTGAAGCAGGAAATCCAAGTGTGATGTTCTTCAGCCATGTAACAAGTATGTCAAAAGACTGCTATCATTGTAGAATAAATCAAAATAAATAATAAATTCCTGGAAGGACCTAATTTTTCTTAAAGTAGGATTCATTCATCTTGTGTTTGTTTTTCAATGTGTTTATATGTATCTGTGATAATCTTTGTAAAGGATCTGCTGGGATACATGAAATGTACTTCCTTAAAAATGAAAAAGTTCAACACTAATTATTTCTTTGTACCTGTTATTACCTCTGTGTGTGTAAATTAATCTTTTTCTTCTTAAATATTGTCAAATCTACCTAAACTTATTTTGTTTTCTCACCCTAGTACCAACAATAGCCTGGTAGGCATTTTGCAATAGTTCATAGTTTAGCGCTTCATATAATTTATGTTGTTATCCCCTTTCAGTTTGCATGTTGCTTCTTAATAAAGGAAGCATTTTTAATAAATGAAGGAAAAAACCCACCCTGAAACAAAACTAATACACTAACCCTCATGTCTTCAGATATAATTCATAGTGATGTCTGATGTAGAAAAATAAAAGAATAGTGGCAGAAAAACCATTGATATGGCCTATCACATTAGAGTAAGGAATTATTGTTGCTTGTATCGACACTGGAACTGACATTAAGACTTGGATTCAAAGAATACATGTCCTTAGTTTTACCATTTACAGTCCTTTTCCTGCAAAAGAGGTGTTAGCTCAACTTTTACACATACTGGTTTGTCTCATGACTGTAGCATGCGTGGTTAAATGCATGTGTAAACCTCCAAAGATTGATTCCTTGATGGTGAGAATGTCTTTTGATAATTTTCAGCATTTAAAATTAAGCTGTTGCACCAATCTTCTCCAAACTGGAGTGTGTCAAACCCAAATTAGAGCTAGCCATCTCCAAAATATAATAATAATCTGTTGAATTAATAGATGTTTATCCTCCTCAGTAAAATTTTATTTCTTATCTTCCCATCAGAAGAAAGTCTGATGGGATGCCTATTATCCTAGATTTCTTTTTTTAAAATTTTTTTTTTAAATAAAATTAGAAAATATTACTTTTGAAACATCGCCCAGGCCTTTCACATGCTTTCTTTCCCCAGCACCTTCCCAACACTACCATCCTGAGGATTGCCACCTGATTGTCTGTAGGAGCAAATCAGTAGGCTGGAGAATTAAGACCAGTTTCTTTATTTAACAGCAACATCTAAAGAAGAATTGGCTTCCACACTTTTGCCATCACAACTATCAAACCTGACATGTGTGGGAAATTGTCTGGTTTTACATGCAAGGACTCTCAATTGGTTCAAATTGGCACAGTGCTGCTCAATGATTCTGTGCTGATTTAGACAAGCTGAGTATTTGGCTGATTTTATCTGAAAGAAGAAAACTGATTTAAAATTAAAAAATATGAGCACACACTTATTTGTGCTGAACGTGTTTTTTATAATGAGTTTCCAAAATTCTGGAGAAAGGTTTGTTGGCTGCCCCCCCAGCCTTAAGTGCACTTGAATACCAGCAGAAACAGTGTCAGGCCGTGATGGAGGAAGTGACTTATTGACAAAACAACTCTTCTCTGAAGGACCAGAGAAAATAACCCTGGAACATCTGGTTTCCATTTAGACTGGAAGCCCAGAAAAGTTGCCTTCCACTTAATTTTGGCATTTAGGATATGCAAGCATCTATTTTTGCCTGGTTTCCAAAAGAAGTGAAGCTGCTGTCACCATGTTGCCCATCACTCTGCTGACTCTCATTTTTCTCTTCTTAATAACTTTGGAACTGACTGGCCAATTTCCAAATCAGACAGAGAGGTAGGTGTATGACAGATACAGAATGCTCATATGGCTCTTGAAAATAGCAGCCAAGTAGAGAACCTGCTTAATGCCCTCAGTGAGGATAAGGGATCGGGCATGGACTCAGGCAAAGATCAGAGAACTTGGGACAAGTATGTTCTGAATAGCTTAACTGGAGGGGGTGGGGGGGAAAGCAAAGCAAAACCAAATCTTCCTAGTCATTGTAAATTTTTTTAGAGATCAAGAAACCTACACATGATGTCACTCACAGCTGACATCTAATAAGGCGCAAACACACAAGTTTTCCTCACAATTAGGACATATAAATGTCTTTCTGCTGCATGGACTACCTAGTATATAAAAAGTATATATAAAAATGAAGTTTATGCTTTATTCTAATTCAGTTAAAACAGAAAAGAAACACGTGATACAAATCTTGGGGTTTGGAGTCTCACATTAGATCAAGAGGTAGGCGGGGGTCAAAATTAGAGGAATTCTGTCCATTCAGGTGTTTACATTCATGCTTGTTTTAACATCTCTTCATTTCTTTATGTTTAGCAATTTAACTGCTTGTCCTTATTCAAATTGCTTCCTAAAGCATTTTCTTTGTGTTGTCATTTGACCCACAACATAAAATGAATGATATGTGTATTTATAATCTATTTCAAAGCATATCAGCACTGATTGCACTGGTGCAGCCTTCTGTGTAAGTGTATCCTCGCATACAATGAGGGTCATTAGGACAAAACCTATTTTCTTCCCATTTTTGCCAGATACTACAGAGGACTTTGGACATGAACTGCATGATTAGACTGAAACTTCATGGACTCTGGGGAGAAAGGCAGAGTACTGTTAGACTGGAACAAAAATTTGTTTCTTGCTGCATTATTGGTCCTTTCCCAAGTTGTGGATGTTGGGGTTTTGGTTTGTTTTTTTTTTTTTCAAATTAATACAGCTCACTTGAGCAAGCCTCTTCATATTTTCTAGCCCTGAAGTTTTTACTTCTTTACTCCTTTGGTCTGGCACTTTTTTGGCATGCTTAGGCAAAGCTGAGGCATTAACATAAGAAGTGGTCAATGGCCGGACCCAAAGGAGCAGAATCCCCTCCATGTACCTGGAGGTCTGTGTCTTGAGAGTGGCCAGTGGCTTTGGGCGACTTGTCCACCCCTCTGCTGCAGGACCGGAGCCTGTGTGTTCCCAGTGCGGCGCAGGGGGTTCTGCCTTCTGTACCAAGGGGAGAAAAAGTGGAAGAAGGAGACCCCCATGCGTCTGTAGTCCCCTACCATGCACGGGCTTTCTCTCTTCCCTGAGCTAGCCTGGGGTATGTAAGCTTGCTGTGAGATCTGATGTAGAATGTGGTTTGGCTTCCATTCATCATTCATATTAGGATATTATCTCTCTTTTTAATGGAAACTTCAAATTCTGGGCAAATCTGGGGACAAGACATTTTTCTCTTTTCTCGCTTTTTGGGTCCTGTTTCCCTGCACATTATTCTGCAGTTTTGTGGACATAAACAGCCCTTACCTTGCCCTCCCTGCCTTTGTGTTCCTCCCATCATTGCTCCCTGCATTGCTCTGCTACAATTGTTCACGAGGCAGAGCAAACACTAGATTAGGATAAAGGAAAAACAACTGTTGTTTTGTGAGGATTTTGGTTTTAATTTATTTTTGGTTTTGTTTTTTTTTTAAATCTGGATGGTTCTCTGACCTGACTCCAGGTGAAGGGACAGAACTATGCCCTGCTGAAGGGACAGACTGGAGGCAGCTTTATGGTGGGGAAGTAAAGAGTCATTTAAGTCAGCCTTTCCTCTGAGAGGGATGTAACCACAGTGTTAGAGGAGGACTGTGTGCCTGCAGTTGTTGAATTTACTGAGAACTTTACTGTGAAATTTATCCTCTCCTGTGGAGAACAGTTTAATCTGGCCTTTATTGTACAAATGCCTCAGATTGGGAAAATGTTTATACAACACTGAGCAAACTGTGATTGTTCAGAAGATAATTGCAATTATTTTCTCCATTATCTATTCATCTTTAAGCTCTTCCATGATAACTATTTTGGTGCTCATGTATAAAATGAAATGGGACAAATGAGTGAAATTTCCTGTGTATGGATAATAAATACCTGCTTTGAAGGAAGGCCTTTATATTCAGATCCTGTCCCTTCCGTAAAACACTCCCCATGGTATACCATTATGTTAAACCAATAAAGAGGAAAATGGTATTCCACGCACATGTGAGCTAATAACAACTGGTATGCAGAACATAAACACCACAGTGGGTCACACTAAGGCAGACTGGCAAGCCGCTGTGCTAGCTTAGTTTCCAAATGCCTGAAGATAATTGCCCCAGTATATCCATGCAAAACTTACAAAGAAAAAAAATAAGATTATCCCAAGCATGAAACTAGCTGGAAAATCACTCAGCAGTGTTATTGAAAACTCATTTTACCTGCTGTGATATTTAGCTAATATGATTAGCAACATTAAGATGGAGACTTCTGCTGTAGTTTAGGAATAGACTCCAACCTACTTATTACAGTGGCAAATTTATTTTGTTCTGTAACATATCAGCATTTCCTGCCTGCATGAAATCTCTTAAACATCCATCTCTACTTTCTTATACCACTAATGTCAAATTCAGTACTGGTTTATGAGCAATATATAGTTCAGAACCTCCACACTCACTGAGAATGGTAAGAACAGTAAGAGAAGCATTATTTCAGTAATTAATCACATGGAGCAAAGTTGAAAATATTTTTTAAAGTATTTACAATAGATTTGCATGCACAAAATATTATTTTCATGCTAAGCTCATTTTCAGGCTTTTGCATAGGTGAAGTCTATTCTATTTATACGGGTATATGAGAAGTTGAAACGCTGATGCCTATTTTTAATAAGATATAAAAACAGTTTTCCCTTTTCTTGAAACTATTTCCTCACACTTCAGTCCTCACTGATCATACCACCTTCCTGCTTAATTTGGTGTTTACATCTCCCTCTTTCTTACAAACTCTATAATAATATCAGTGATTATAATAAAATAATATCATGTAACTATTGCACCTGGGGCCTGCAGCTGTGACAAAGACCTCATGTGGTGAGGTCTTTCAAAAAAAAAGCACAGAACTGGAATTTAGCTTTCGCTTTCACCCTTTCTCAAGAGAATACGTTGTAGGACAAGAGGTAACGGATAATACACACTTATGGGGAGACTGCACAAGAACAATGATATCAAATAAGGCATGTTTGTATAAAGATCAGGCTATCTCTGAATGAGGCAGTGTCCACTTCGATAATCTACTCTAGAGCATCTACTAACTTGAAGATTAGGGGTTAAAACACCTTTTTGTAAAGTGTATTAGAAATCAACCACATAACAAGTGGCTTCTGAATTTAGTTCATGGAAAGCAGAAACTTTTTTCCCATGTTTGTAGGAAATCTAGTAAGTGCTAGGGAATGGTTCAATTAAGGCACCCAAAGACTTGGATAGGAATGAGGTACACAGGCTTCTTGTACAAAAGCATGGAGAAGATTAAGCATCTTGGAATAGAGGGAGGGAGCTACCTGGGGTCAGTAAATGGGTGTCATTCCATCTAACTTTAATGAGTTGGAAGGCTGGGGATATGTCTCGAATTCCACTCACTGGTTTCCTCGCTTGCAGTTTCTAGAGATGCTCCTCTTCATGTGTAATCTGCAGCCCAGAATGCAAGCTCTGTTCAGGAGGCAGGAATATAGGCATTTTAAAAAGGAGTGGCTCATTTTTGTCTAGTGATTTTAACAGAACTTTAACACGTTTCTCTGTGCCTGTGTGTGTATATACACACATATAAGTAGACATTTGGTTCTAGGGACCAGAATTCAGATCTCCTCTTGCAAATCAAGTGCTCCAACTATGAAGTTACAGCAGGCCTTCATCTGTTCTTTTTTCCTTTCATAGAGTCACAGAATCATAGCAAAACTGAGGTTGGAAGGGACCTCCTGAGGTCATCATCTCCAGTCTCCTGCACAAAGCAGGCTCAGGTATATCAGATTGCTGGGAGGCTTGCCAGGTAAATTTTTTAGTACCTCCAAAGGTAGTGATTCCACAGCCTTTCTGGGCAACCTGCTCAGGCATCTTACCATCTCCATGGTACATTTTTCCCCCCCCCGTTATGGATTTGTGTGGCGTGGCTTTCTTTGGTGGCAGGTGAGGGGGGCTGCAGAGATGGCCCCTTTAAGAAGCTGCTGGAAAATTCCCTGGCGCCAAAATGTCGGACCCGCCTCTGGGAGGGGAGTGACGGTGGGAGC
>VYZV01008750.1:71338-103532 GCA_013401275.1 Pandion haliaetus
GGGTGGGGGGTGAGTGAGCGGTTTCGTGGTGCTTTGTTACCGGCTGAGCTGAAACCACGACACCCCCTTACACCTAAAGAGAATTTCCTGTTTTCCAACTTGTGCCCATCGTTTCTGATGCCATCAGTGCATGAGAACTTCAGTGCTCTTCCTCTGGGAAGAGCCTGGCTCTGTCATCTCTCCATCCTTCCATTTGGCAGATGCAGAGAGCAGTAAGACGTCCCCTTCACTTTCTCTTCTCAAGGCTGAACAACCCCAGTTCTCTCAGCCTGTCCTCATATGCCATATACTCATCTTGCTGTCTCTCCTCGGGACTTGCTCCAGTATCTCAACATCTTTCTTGCAGAGGGGTGCCTAAAACTGGAGAGTGCAGATGCAGCCTCACGAGTGCCAAATAAAGGGGAATAAACACTTCTTTTGACCTGTCTACAATTAACTGTGGTGCACAGTGGCACTGCTTCAACAGCAATGGTTTGAGACTACCCTTATTTTGAATAATCTGTAGCCTGGTGGTTATAGCATTCTCTAGGGGAAATGCTAGTTGTGGATTTGCATTGTTTCTATAAGGGAGGCAGCTGAATCTATTTTCTACGTCCTGACTGAAAGTAACGATCATTAAGTTTTATCATAAAGGGGAACAGCACACTTTGTGTGGGTCCTAATGCTGTGTGTGGATGCTAGGTATGGTCTGATAATGCTTATTGGATCATGATGTCAAAACCAGTAGAGAAGCATCTGATATTTTTATTCTAATCTGGTTTAAGTAAGAGGAATGTATTTGTTGACTTAGTCCTGCAAAAGCAGAGATACTTTTGTGCATTCTGGACTACCACAAAACTCCATGGACTTACCAAAGGAGTTTACGTAGCTCCAGGATTAGGCAACAGCTGAAAAAAGTTTTTCAGAATACTACATCTTTGTCATATATGCCTAAATTCTGCTTAAAACCAATGCTTGAGCTACCTCTGATTACTTTCAACTTGCACTGCCCTTAGGGATATCTCAAAACACAGCTCATACACAGACAACAAAAGCTTTCCCCCAAAAAGGGCAAGAGCCTGAAGAGTGACTATACCAAATAGTCAATCCATGCATAGCGACAGGTAAGACAAATATAGCATTTGGTGTGCCTTGAGGCTTCCCAGCATCTTAGGTCACTCGGCAGCATCTTTCCAAGTGATTCTGGATATTAAGCTCCCCGTCAATTTTTGCATATATTCAACCGCACCCTCAGCCTGTTTCTGGCTGGGTCTCCCCTTTCCACATGGAGCAGATATACCTGTCCCCACTGAAGCAATGTGCTGTTGCTGACGAGTTGCAGGAGAAAAGAGTGTGAGCAGGAGCTAGTCCCCAGCTTAATACTCCCTACTTTGCAATCCCCTTCCTTCAGAGCTGGGATGGTCCACTGCTGGCACCTGCAGAGCCAAAGGCAGGGTTAAAAGTGAGGGCCATGGTGTCACAGGCACACATTGCTGGGGCTGGGGAGCCTGCTAAGTCTTGGCAAGCTGAACCATTTGCAGAGTGGGCGCTTAGAGGGGCAGTTGTGCCAAGGGCTCTGAGCTAGCTGAGGCTGGCCACACCACTCTGATGGCTAATGTGAGCTCAAGTGACCTCTTTCAGAACAGATGGGGATTTTAATGGTCCCACAGTATTCCTCTCAGTCAAGCTCTCTCACGCGTATGGTTGACTTTCCTTTTGAATAAACCAGCATTGACCTTAGTAACACACTTTTAATTTACCTAAGACTCTATCAATGTTATCAGCTGGATCTTAAAACAAATGCATGTTTTTGTATGAAATTGCATATGATTTAGTCCTTTATCTCTGCTCTAAGGAACAGTACTGACTAAACAGAAACACCGAACAACAGTACATGAGACTCCAGTTGCTTATTTGCTGCATTTTTATGTTACTGTCTCAGAAGATTTGAAGGGTGGACCTCCTCTTGTCCCTTTGCTTCCACTGCAGGCAGGAAAGTGCTTCAGCAGTAAGTCACGTTTCTCTTGTTTACTCTCATCAAGACCTTTCTGTTGCGTAATTCTTTTGTTTTCTACTGTTGTAATCTCTGATGCACACGGATCCCAGACAATGTAGATGACCCGTGTGGGATGCATGAGGTTCTCTGTCAAGATATTGTTGTCCCTTGCTGGCTGGGATCCAGGTTTAGTACTAAGCAGAAAAAAAAGAAGAAAAAAGAACAATGGAGATAAGTTTAGATGCTGTTGGGAAAAAGCATCCAGCACACTGTCCATCTCAGCCCTTTGAAGCGATGCTCACAAAGCAGTTTCCTTTGACTTTCTCAGGGATTCCCAGATTTTCACAGCAACTTACGCAACCAAAGCAGACACCACCTGACTAACATTTGGCTAACCCTTTGCAATCTCATTCCAAATGCAAGCTATGAAACAAAGCTTGGTATTGTAACTTAGAGCCGTGCTGTGTGCACACTGAACACAACTGGAAACAGCTGAAGTGTTGGTGGTGGTACCAGAGGTACCAAGGCAAACTGTACCCCTGGCTGCACCAACTTCCCTGCAGAGCATTACCGGCAATGCTCTCCAACCAGCAGTGCTCCCTCGGCCTGAATTTAATTTTGCTAGTACAAGAGCCTCCACTAAGACTGAAATTTCTGCTAATAGCTCCTTTAAAATACTCTTAATCAGTGGCTTTTTATACCTGTTTATTATTTTGATTAATAGCTTAGTTGCATAACTGTGTTTTAAAGGTCCCATCGAGGTATTGTTAGCTAAACTGATCGCTATGCCCAATTCTATAATACTAGCATTTCTATACAGATGTGATGTTTAAAAGGAGGAGGACCTGGTGCTTGCACTAAGCAAGCTTTTCAGTCAAATTCTGGGGGCTGAAGGAAGCCTTGGCCACCTCCATACCTTGTGCTTTGTATTTTTCTTGAATGGCTCCTTTTTTGAGGGGTCTTTCTCTGTGTTTTGCAAATTCACATTCAGTTACTGATGAAATGTTTTTTTCTTCAGGAAGAAAAGTCTGTGTAACATGTTTTTGAGTGGTATATGCCCATTCTGTATTTGGGTATATAATATAGGCACCTTAAGAAATGGAAATGCATGTTCCTTTTTCATTGTGTGCTTATGCAAGTCAAACCCTGAGTAATGTGTAAGTAAAGCTATACGTAAAAATAGCATCAAGTGCCTTCACTTATTGGTAAAAAAAAAAGAAGGGAAAATTTCAGGTTGTTATTCAGACACTCAAATCACGAAAGACTAGTAGGGAACATTAGACTAATTTGAGACCATGTCTGCTGCTGTAACTATGGGTATAATGAATTTAGATACTGGCAGACTACAGGTACTTTCCTTTTTTTGTTAATTACATTGTTTTACAAAATGGAAGTGTAATTTGTATTTACATATAGCAGTTCTTATCCAAAAGACTGCCCTGACAATTCTGATCTGCTGACAGAGGTAGCCCAAACTAATGTTTGCCTTAACAGCACAAGACTTTTATTTGTTTTCACTTTTTAAAGTTGTAAAATGTTGGTTTGGGTCACATCTTGTGAATTTTTGCCTCATTAGTTAAATTGCTTTGTCCTAAAATAGTAGAATTTTTTGACAAGATAACATAAGTTTCATTTTAACATCATGTAGTTGAAATAGTTACTTTTTAAATTTCAAAATGATATTTTGGTATACAGTTTATTTTTAAGATTTTTAAAATTAAACCACTTTGTTTCATGTAAAAAAAAATCATCCAGTTGCAAATTAATTTCTTCTTCTTTTAATTTGACACAAATGTACAAAAAATGAATTATAAGCAGGTCACAAAGTTTCTTTCTGATTTAACCAGAAACTAAAAAAAAAAAAAAAAAAGCGCTCTTAACAGTCATAATTTGTTCTTTAATACACAGTTTCTCTATGGGCAAAACCCCCTTTGGGGTGAAATTTGCATGATAAGATTTAAGTTTTTGGGTTTGAAGGCAGGTAGTATTTTTCTGTTCCTCTCATTCTGATGTTAAACCATGTCACACAAAAATTTTCCACCATTTAATGGAAAAATACTGGGGTGGTGAGTTAAAGTGAAGAGCTTGAATAGCAACCCCCTTGGAAAGTGCATTAATAACTATGAGAAGGGTTTTAGCAGGAGTTCCAAGCTGGCAAGCTCTTTCAGCACACACCAGTCTTCAAGGATTTCAACAGTACCACAAGATCCATAAAATAATTTGATACATAATTTCATGAAATTTGAAAGCTTTTCCTGTGCAGATGTTTTGGTTATCTGACTATAATAACTCTTTGACCTTAACCTTGGTAAAAAGGTATTGCACATGTTTCTAATCAGTGTTTGTATGTTGTTTTCATTTTATTTTTAACTTGAATGCCTGTCATTTAATGCAAACTTATGCCTTTAAAAGTACTAAACTTTATTAATCCACTTAAAGGCTTAACCATCTATAAAAATATACTATGAAAATTGGACTTTTTCCCTGGATCATCACAGCCAAACACATAAAGCTTGGGGAAATTTATGCATTTTGACCATCACTAAATCATTAGAGACCAAACCAATTTAAATAGCAATCAGTGACACCCTTTTCTCTCTGAAGTTTTTTTTTCCTTGGTATTCTAATTATTTAATTCAAGATTGTTATGTTCAGCTCTGCTGGATGCTCTGTAGTGTGAATTCATTCTGCCTTAATTTGCCTTTTTCTTCTGCCATTAGACTGTTAGCTCTCAAGATGAGAACAGAGCACTAACTCACCACTGCATAGTATGAGCAGAAGCTGTTTCTTAAACTGTGAAAAAAGATAAGGTGATCCTTTGGATTTGACATCTGGGACAGAGTTTTTGTGCCTAGTTTAATTGCTTTCCAGGCTGGGATCATTATTCCTAAGTTTTCCCACTTGTAAGACTAGACTCCTCCCATTTTATAAAGTGTTTAGAGGTCTTAAAAAAACCCAAACCAACATGTAAAATTTTATTATATTCATTTTTCACTGACTTCAGTGGAGTCAGAGTTTGTCTCTGAGGTCTGTGGAGTCCATGAGATCTCTGGATGTGATCACAGTGGAAGTGGAATGAACTCCAAACATACCTGAAAGGTACTTTCAGAAGCGGCATCTTACAGTGGACTGGAGAGAGCCTGTTATTCTCAAAATCTGTAACAAACCCAGCTCACTGAAAGGCAGCATTTTCCCTAAGTTTTTAACAGTCTGCCAGTTTAGAAATTGCATAGGTTTAAACACTCACCATAATGTTTATTCTGTTGGAAAAGTTGTCAGAGGCATTTAACCCTGGTGTCACTTTTACTATCAATTATTTCATCCCTTGTGCAAGATCTGGTCTCTGAAGTCATCACTGGGAAGAGGTAGAAAAATCTACTACTCGGCAGTTTTTTTATGTCTGTGTTGCTCATGAGGTATATGATATTATAGCTTCTATATGCAAAAGATTAATCTTTTATGGCAAGATAGCTCTTCTAATGTCTTGAAGTGTCCTGAACTAATTACAGCTTTTGACTTGTTCCAGCCTTCAAATTAAAATGGTTCAGGTTACATAATTTTAAACTGCACAAAGGGTCAAGATACCATATAATTTCAATGAAGCCACAGTTCATTTGCTTTGGCTCAGGAAAGCCAGAGGATGAAATACATATTAATAGTCACAGTTTGAAAGAAGGATCGCAGCCTTGGTATTACAATGAACCAAAACATTTCATAATGATGCAGGAAAACAGTCACTGGGTTTTTGCCAGTTTGAAGAAGACAGAGAGGGAGAGAGAATGAAGAAAAAAAAGAAAAGTTAAAAAAGGTACCTGGTACCTAATGCCTTTTTTTAAACTTTTCATTATGGGGAGAAGCGATATTTGTTTTTTGCTTCATGGAGTTGAAATCAGTCCATTAAGAGGGTGGGAGAAAAGATTAATAGATAAATTCAGCATGCTGACTCCTTCATGTAGTTAATGTGCTTAATCTTACCTAGGTGATGAGCTGCATTTATGCTGATGGTAAGTGGAGAGAGAGGAAAAGAGGTTAAATATGTGGTTAGGGGAACAAAGTTAATGAAAGCATATTACAGGATTTTACAAAAAACATATATTACTGTTCATTTAATTTCATCCTTGGGACAATTACATCCCTGGTGTAATCTCATTAAGCTAATGAGATCACATCAGGGTTGAATTTGGCTCTTGTATTTGAAGTTTTAAAATGGTGGTGTTACCATAATTTTCTTCTTCGATTAGAATGCAAATGAGCTTTGGAAGCCTGTGAGAAATCTGTTTTTAAGGATGATGGAGACCAGTGAAATAGGAAGGATGCAGAGTAGAATATTGAGCTAGTTCATTTTGAGCTCTTGTTGTCCTTGTCCAAATCATTATTTAAAGTTTGTTTATTAGCTTTGCACTTCTGTATGTGGAGGAACTGTTGCCATCTGACAACCAGACTCTTAAAGATATAAGGCACCTACCTCTCCCTAAAAAGTGCCGAGGTTCACCTTTAGGCATGACTGACACCCTCAAAGTCATCCTCAGCTGCACTGATCCGCTGCAATACCTTGTCAACATTTGAGCGTCTAAGCATACACAGCTTGGATGGTCTGTTAGATAGCTACTCTGCCTGCTGACCATCCCACAACAGGTTTCCTAACTGAAACAAAAGCTTCCCAGCCTCCAAAATATGGCTACTCTAATGCACCATTCATCATCTTCTGTCTCCTGTGAGCTTGATGCATAAAACATACACAATATACTCTTTGTCTGCGGATTTCTGTTTTTTGTCCTTGACAGTAACATGTTCAAGTTGACTGTAACAACCTTTATCCAAGTCCTTTCTTTTGATGACGGGACTTCAAACTGAACTCTCTGAGAGCTCCAGCCATCAAGCTGTTGGGAGTTTTATTTCACATAAGTGATGAGGTAGTCATTGGTGCTGAGACTTGCACCAGCAGCTTGGGTATGTGTCTTATGCACTGGGGGACAGCAGCTCTTTCTGTCTGTGGTCCAGTGAGCAAAATGGAATTTCTCTAACTGGGAGAATGACATGTACCAGTAACATAATATTCAGTAACTCACTGCTAAGGTTAATCTCTTATAGAGGGAGTTCAAATTACTGCCTCTGTGAAATTACAGGAAAGATTATTTAGATTCAAGTCTCTTAAAGCACAGGTGAATGATCCAAGAAAGCATCTACTTGATGGTTTCTCTGACTTTCTGTGGTTTTTCACTCATAGAGAAAACTACACATAAATGCCCTCAGAGTAAATTCACGCCTGGCAATCTGTCTCACTGCAGAGAAACCTCAGCCCAATGCTTCACATGGATCATGTCAGCATGACAGGGGCATAAGCGTTGACTCTGAATATTACTCTTTGTTGAATTGTGCGCAATCCTGCTTAGCTAGTATTTGAGGTATCTGACTATCCCCATGTTTAAGTGAAAAGAGAATATGGCTGCAGTGTAGCAATTCTCCAATTATCCCTGTTTGCCAGAACTGACAAGCAGTCCAGAGATCTCTGAGAGTTGTGCCAGCAAATCAAATCAAATCTGCCATATTTCATTTAGTTTAGCTCAGTAAGATTCCATATAAAATAAATTACACTTCTACGAAATTTATCCTAAAACCTACACAGTAATAATCCTTCAACATTTTTTGATTACCCTATATTGCACTTATTTCTCAATAAATGTGGGAATGGTTAAAAAATCCCTGTAGATTTTTTTTCTGATATTTTCCCTTAAATATTACAGGCATTTTCCAGCTGACATATAATAACATTATTTCCTTCCAGCCTACCTTCTTGTTCTACTCCAGCAGACTCACAATGAACATGTTCTCAGAATGTACACCTAGCTGCACTTTCCTTTTATTACTTACGACAATCTTCAGAGTGCACAGAAGACATTTTTTTTCCCAGACCTTATTCTTTATTTGTCATGACAATGACACAATGCTCCAGACCTTAATGATCTTATGCAATTTCATTTTTGCTATCAATAATAGTTCAGACATATATAATCCCCTCTCTCCCCCTTCCGCCCTTTCCTCACTAATGTGCTTTTGAATTTTTCAGCAAGATATGTAAACATGTCATTTTTCTAATTATTTTGGTTGTTTTACCTGGTATTATAATTAATGTGATGTTCACTTTTGTTTCAGTCTAGTGCCTCTGCTATAGTAGTGAAGGAGGTTAGGTTATATAATCTCATTCTTCTGTTCAGCTGGATTTTGATCTTGAGTGAAGGTGGTTAAACTTTGGAATGTCTATTCTTTGGAAAATTATGAAATTTAATATTTTTTTAATTCCAAAATTGACTAAAATTTTTACAAAATAATGGGAGACCAATGGATATGTTCTGCTTAGAGACTGTTGAAATATTGATTCAGACCTATAATTTTTTTATTCCACTTTTGACTAAAGAAAAAAATCGTTAAAAATGAAATACAGTTCTGACATTATCAATTTTTTCTATCAGAATTTTCTAAACAAAACAGTCCCTGAACCAGGATATTTCCTCACGTGGTGTGGGTTTTTTTTTTTCCTGTAAATGAAACGGCATTTTCTATTGTAAGAACATAATTTTTGGGAGCTTCTTACTCTACAGTGGAGCTGATAAGGTCTTGTAAGTTGTAGAATTCAGCTGAAATCAAAGAGGAGCCTAATCCATTCAAGAGGCACCTTGGCCATGGGGAGGATTCAGGGGAAAGAGCAAGGAAACCCTGGTGCTGTTCTGCAGGCAGGACTGCCTGGTACTGGAGTCCTGTCTAACCCGCTCTTCCCTCCTGAGCACTATATGGGGTTTAAGGTACTTATGTAAACCAAATAAACAGAAGAAGAGGTAAAAGGGCATTCTTGGTGCTCAGATAGTGACGAGAAGGGGAAAAGCATGCTATTGCAAGTCCGAGGGAGATATGTGGTTACACAAAGGTGGAGGTAAACAAAAAGGCTGAGTGAAATTTGTGTCTGTTTGAAATGTGTTTCTCCTTTTTTTTTTTTTTTCTGGTGACATGGCGGGGACAGAGAGTAAAGAGTATGGGAACATTTTGGGTTGTGTTACTGAATTTGGAAGCCTTTGTGGGTTTCATTTCTTACTATAATAAATGTGTCATTTTGAATGCTTTAACATCTATGAGGCTGTCAGTGTAGATGAATGAACTCTGCCATCATTCCAAGCACATTACTCTTATATCTTCTTGTCAGACAGTTACAGTTACTAACAGCAGTGTTTAAAATTCACTTTCTTCTTCGAAGAAAGCCCCGACTATATGACAGAACAAATTACAAGTAGTATGTATAGTGCAGCAGTGTTAAAACTGCTGTCAGCATCCCAATGTGGCCATATGTCTGACACAGAGTACACAAAAGAAAGTGTTGAGGATTGGAGCACAGTCTAATGATAAGTAGGCTGTTTAAACAATAAGCCTCTCAAGTGAGCAATATACATTCTGTTCTGTTTTTCTTACTTTGTGCTGCTTTAAATCAAAGTCCACAGGTCTGCTATTGCTGGGAGGTTGGACATGTTGTCTGCAAGTAAATCGGCCCTCTGCCAAGTAACTAGAGCTCACTCTTGGTAAAGGAAGAACATTGTTCACTAAAATAGCTTGTCTTTTGATGCCAAAGGAAATCAAATTGTAATCAAGGGCTGAGAACGGACTGAAGTCATAAAGGCTGTCTTGCCTCAGACTTTGGCAGCCTCACTTGTTCCCAGGCATATTAAATATAATTTACATTTGCAGAGGGGAGAGGCTTTATTGCACTGAAAATTTGTTTTAAATAACACTGAAGTGAAACACTGTCAGGGGCAGCCAAGGATACACTTCTACTGTCATTTAGGCTGCTGAAAATCCAGAATATGTTAATGGGGTTTACCAGATTTGTTCTGAACCTGCATCTGTGTAAATGAATATTTATGGTCAATGTTAATGAAACAATCACATTTCTTAGGTTCTGGTCACCCATGCTGAGTGGAAAGCTCATGACCAAAGGCTTGCCTCAGTTACAGAAAAATGTTTATATGTTTTTCTTCTATTTTATCGTGCATGTGAAAATTCTCATTAACTATAAATAACTATCTTTGGATGAAAAATCATGAATGCTGTATAGGACGGTTGAATCAATTCTGTCATTGATCTGCAATGTATGAAGTGGAAACAATTTTACTGATAATTCCTGTGTAAAAAGTTAAAGTTTAAAATATATACTTTGTGGTTTCAGAAAACAACTTTAGGAACACTTCAAAATAAAAAAAAATCCGGGTTTTATTTTTCTAAATGAAATTTATCTTTTGGAACAGTAAAACTTGCTTTTATTTCACCATGGAATTAAAAACTAATTTAAAAATAGCTTCTCCCAAGAAGTGATAATTCTACTTTTCAGCATCTTGCTTATAAGTAACCAGCTGAGGGAAAATACTGTTTTAATTCTTTGCACACTTTTGGAGAAGATATTTTTCTTCTGACCTGACACCATAATGTAGGTTACATCTGAAACTTGTTTTACTGACTTGCACTGAGTCAAAGCAATGGAATCTGCCACCTAAAAAGTAAAAGGTCTTCGGTGAACATCTCATTTAAGATCACATTAACTCCTTTGTTTTGCATCTTTGTCACATCACATATAGCATTTTTCAGCAATTCAACATAGTTCTGTATGTACTATGTAAAGGGCAATTTGATCCTAGGGAAAACCATAAAGGGTAATTAAACTACCAAAGAAATGTTTGGGTAGCTGCTGTCTTTAAAAAGTATGGGTTTTTGTTTAAATCTTTCTGTTGGAAATAATATTGAAACAGCATGCTTCCACTTCAAAATGGCAATGTTTGGATCATTTTGCACAGCTCACCTCTGTTCAAGTAACAATTGACATTTGAAGCAATTTAAGGTATTCTATTAACAGACTGGGGCAGATTTTAGACCTTGCCAACTAATTTGGCAGTCTAACCCAAGCTTTTAAGAACCTTAAGAATATGTTTTCTGTGTCTCAGTTCTTGAGGGACCAAAATAGGTAGGCATCTGTCTATGAAGTTTCTTAAAGCCCTGCCTGTGTCTACGCATGTATTTACCTAAGTTTTGACATTGCCTAACATCTAAACGACTAGCTTAATGCCCAAACTCTGTCACCACAATCTATAGCCTCATGACTAAGCTTTTTCTGGTGGCTCCTTTGAAACTATGTGTTGTTCATGTGTTCTGTACAAGACACCTAATTTAATTTGACTCAGGGTGGTGGATCCTATTAAGAGGCAAGGTGTCTAGAAGATATGATCTGCATTTCTCACCATTGCCTGAGTCCTTGTGTGAGTTTAACCTAAGGCACTTAAAATATAAACAAAACCTATCTTTTCCTGGAGCTGGAAGGAAGGGAGGTAGAATTGAAATCCATTATTTTTTGAACAAAATTAATTTGATTTCCCTATTAATATTCAATAATTTAAAGGCAAAATATCAGGTTTTGTTATGAAGAAATGAGAGTCAATAACTGCTGAAGTTCTGAAAGTAGCCTTCCTTACGATATCAATGGCTCTTCCGGGGGAAAATGACAGGGTAAAATTTTTTTACATCGCAGCACCAAAATACCGGGACTATCAACTCTAACCCATGGCTGCCCTTTTTCCCAGCTGTAGTACACATTTGGAAGGTATATGGCGAGGGCTAAGAAACTACAAAAGACAGAAGGGTGACTGAAAAGGTAAATGCTATGACACTCAGCCATGAACTAAGCTTCCTGGCATTTTTGACAGCCACAGGCACTCCTGGGGAATTGACAAATTGGTAGTCACTTTAAAATAGTCCATGTCAGTGAATAATACCACATGATCATGGAGCATGGGCTTTTGAGACTAGTAAAAGCAGAACACTGCTAAAAAATGCAATCAGACTAGGAAGGCGTTCCAAAAAGTAACTGGAGAGACCTCAGGATACATGTTCCTTTAAGCGCATGCAGGGATTAAGCTGCTGTGTGAGCTTGCATCTGTGGTTCCTGTGAAGACCCGCAGCTCACATATGCTCTGAAGTCAGGGAGATGCTTTGAGACAGCCCTGTGCTCTCTGAAGTCCACACAAAGAGCCTTTCACAAAATGACTTCAGGATCCAAGCCTGTCTTGAGTATTCCCTTCTCTAATGCTGCACAATCCTGTATCGCACTTTTTCAAGTGCTTTCAAATTTTCTGTTGCTTTTCTTTTCCTTCCCTTTTAGTCAAACAATGTGAATACAGTATATTCACATGTTAATAGGACCATGGGTGTATTTCTTGAAATAAGAACAAACAGACCCCTTTAAAAGTTTTAACTTTTATATATAGATAGGTATATAGGGATACTTATACTTTTGTTGTTTTCTGCCTTCCCTTTGTATTGTCTTGTAAACATGTCATGAACTTGATCCTTCATTTCTGAAAACAATAGGAGCTGGATGCTGACTTCAGGGGAAGCAAATGAAAGACCCATCTTTCTATTGTTGCAGCTTTCAAAAAAAAAGCCGAGGCTTTCAAAAATATTCTTTGAAATACATATGCATATTGCAAACAAAATAGGAGGAAAAGGACATATTTCAATGCCCAAACTGTATTTGCTATCCCATCTGCTCATAACTAGGGTAATGCTAAGAAGCAGGGAGACACATATAAATGCCCAGCTGAGTGTGAAAACAAAAACATGCAAGAGGTTCAAAGCTTCCCCCACCTCACCATTATCTTGTCTGTAGATGCTCATCGGTAAATCAACTGGCGATATCCTACCTTGTGTTTGGGAACTGAAAGGCTCATAGTTTTTCTGCAGCAGGAAATTGGTCCTACTGCTGCAGAGAATGGGAAATCTATTTCTATCAGTTTACACTCTTATGTTGGATTTGTTTTTTTTTCTTCTCAGGAGACCCAAAGCCAGTCAGTTCAAAATTAAGAGCTGTTCACATCTCCATACTCTTTTAGAGGAGCCATGAAAATGAATGTGTGCCAGAATTTTGGTTGAGATTAGATGAAGTTAACTTATTTTGACAAATAGATCCTCCCCCTAAACTTCTTTTACATGCTAAGTCTTGGTAATATGGGAAAAACACAGCTGATGGGGGTAGAATTACTAGCCTGTCATCTTAACAAAGGACTTTTGGAAATGCGTTCCCTCCTTGGGATTCTCCTGCACGACATTTTGTCTCAGAAAATGTACAAAAGACTGTTACAACAGAAAAGTACATAAACAATAATGTTTTAAGATCTGTAATATTCATATTAATTTTTCTATATTATTTAATCAATCATCGTTCCTAAGTGAAGAAACTATTTTTCAGCAGTTAGGCAATCGGGTGACATAGGCCTTGTAGTGATGTCTCTAAGTAAAACCATCTGAAACTCATGTACAGGTATGCATCTGTGTGGATGTGCATACATCTGTATTATGCCTAAAAACATACACCTCTCTATATAAACACCAAGTATAATTTCAAATAAGTTTGCTTAATTAAGATACCATTCAGACTAAACAAGCATCTGTTACTTCTGCTACAGGAGCAAACACTTTCTTCTTTTGTGTTTGTCTGAGTTGGAATTAAGTGAAATGCAACATCCCAAATCAGCTACACTGCAAATACCCAGTTTATATGACCTATAGAAACCATAGGCAGGCAAACTTTGGTTTTCATTTGCTGAAAATCCAATGCCATGAAACAGCAAAAAAAAGAACAGCCTTGCCGTGCTACAGTAAAGGAAGCAGTGATAGTGATAATATAGCCCCACAATGCAAATAACTGAATGATTTCAGCCAAAGTAAATTTAAACAAACAAGAAAACAAACAACCCAGGCTCAAAACTCTCACTCCAGATCAGGTGTTTGTTACAAGGAATGTCAGAAGCCATGTCAGACAAAGCATAAAAATTTCAAGAGACTTATTTTGGAATGCTGTCAAAAGCAAACATGAAAGTCTATTCAAAGGCAAACATATCTGTTTACTGTAGTGCATTATAATACTGGCTATTCAATTTTTTGTTCAAGCTCAATGGTCCTAAAATAAAACCCCAAACTCTCAATACAGGTTTCTTTGCCCACATACGTACAAAGAACTTTAAAGATACATATTGTACTCATCCAAGCATTTTCCAGTATATATTTTCATTCTTTAAACACCACCATTTAATTGCTAACTTCCTTAAGTGTGATGGATGTGGGTGATAGACAGAAGTTTGCAAAACAAGGGAAACTTCTGTAGTAAAACTGTCCACTTTTCCAGTGAAAAAGATAAATTATAAGAAAAAGACTTTTAACAACCTCATGCGGACTTTTAACCAACATGTCTCTGTGACGTGAATATTAATGAACAATGAATGGTAGCATTTTTAGGACACTTGGGTGAAACCATTGAATAGTACCCACAGATACTTCCTGCCTTTCTCTACGATAATATAGACTTTTCAATATCTTCTTATTGTGTAGAAGAGATTTATAGTTTGTCTTGTGCTTTGCAGTTCCAAAAGAAGACAGAAGGCAAAACAAGCTCAAAATTAAAAGAAAAAGTATAGCATGTTTTCTCTACTCTATCAAGAAAGAATGAATAACTGTTGTGTACCTAATATGTAGAGACATCTTAGTATAACAAGATACAGCTTAACTCCTAGGGTCCTTGTTATTTAATCCATTTAGTTCTGCCCAGGGATCACATGAATTTATGGAAACTCCCTGCTACCCTCTTTGTTGACTTCCATCCCTGCTGGGAGATCCCCATCTGCTGGGAAGTGAAACTCTGTCCTGAACTTTACCTCATTTAACAGAGTGCCACATGTAAATCCAACTTCTTCATTTATTACTTTGACAGAGCAGATGGCAATGGGCTTTTAAAAGACTGTAATGTTGCTTAAACCCAGCTATATTTGTAGAAATAATAGTTTTAGCTGCTTGGATTCTAGTGCCTGATTTTTAGGAAAAGAGTCTGACACAGGCAATTAAATTTTAGAGCTATCAGTACTTAGTGATGCATCATAATTTAGCTGTTTTCAGAAAATCATATTGTGACCAAATAATCATTCATTAAGACAGAAAATACTTTAAATGGAAATTTGAGACTCGTGTTTGGTGGCTGATATGAATGACTAGTTTTCTAATAGCCTTAATCACTGGAGTATTTCTTTACTTGTTCATTTAAGCTCATTAATGAAAACGTATGATGTTAAGTCTAATATCTACTAACCCTTGATGACTGTTTTGACTTCCAGCATTGTCCTATAAATAACTGTGAATGACATGCTCTGAAAATCAAAGACTATTATTTCACTGTGATTAAAGAGAACAGGTTCACCCAAGCCTTCCTTTTCATTCAGTAAGACCATAGAGAAATTTATTGTTAGCTTGTGTCGGATGTAATGTACTTCAAAATGTCTTGTCCTTAAAAATCTTACCCCAAATGCATAATGCAGGTTTTAAAAATAACCTGAAAGCTCAACCTCAGCCACTGAATTTGCTTATAGAAGACACATAATGGGATAGGGAACAGCAAACACAATCACAGCATCCTGGTCTTGAAGACTACAAATACGATAAATTACTTGTCCTCAAGATCCAGTCTAATGGTTTGTTCCTTTGTCTGTTTGTATTCAGTGACATCTGAAAGGATTTTTAGCCCTGAAGAAGGAAAGTAAACCTTACATAGACAGTGCTGACTGTTCTTTTCTAACTTACAATATCAGCTAACTTGACGCTCCGTGAAAATTCAAAGAGCATGTGTTTATCTGATACAACTGGGATCTTTGGTTACGTTCATCTTGGCCATGAACCTTCTGATCATATTCCAAGTATTATGGCCAAAGGGCACTGGTTGCTGGTGTGACGTTTGTGCTCTGTCATGCAATATGTTGTCTTGTATGGTAGCTTCAGGGAAAGACCTCATATGAAGTGAACAATCTGTGTTCTTTGCTGTAAATTAAACAAATACCTCTAATATGCACTTCCTTAGTTTTAAGTCAGGTGTTTTAAGGTATCTTGATCTTGTGCATATGCATATGCCCTAATGTCAGATACTGTGTTTCATAATAGATTTTTGCCTTTCTGATGATAAATAACACTCTTTAGAAACAAGGATGTCTGTCCCAAAAGGGATTTTTTACTATGAACTGTGCAGGCCTCCTCTGCAGCTGGTGAAACTTCTGTGACACAACACCCTGCTTTTATTGATCATCTGGAGAACTTTACACCAGGAGGGTTTTGTCTCTCAGTGTAATTTCCTTTAATATATATTGTATTATATTTAAAATTTTAGTTCATTCATGGGAGCTTTCTTAAGCTTTAATTTCATGCTGGTTTTCCTTGATTTTAGTTTCAGATACTTTTTAAGATTCTTGAGTTAAAAATTAAAACCTAAGGGCCATCTCCTGCATGAAAAGCCCCAGGAAGATAATCCTGGTGGCAAATTCTTTTGCAACAATTTCTTGCAATGTGATATGCAGAATAGTAATGCACCAGGGTAAGAGCCAGGGAGGCTCTGTTCTTATCTAATAAATCCCCCGAGGAAAACCTAAGGAAAATTGGAGTCAGGCATGGCTATTCCTGCTTTGTCTATAACCTCAGAAACACACCTCACCCTTTTCAAGGCAGCTCCGATGGAAGGGGCAGCAGTGATCTCCTGCCCCACTGCTGCTGCCTATAAAAGTGATAGGGAATCAGTGGATAATTAGTGGCCATGTATAACAACCTGGTTGAGAAACTGGACTGCAGTTGGAGGCAGTGTAGGTAGTCTGAGGAGCTGAGAGGCCTGGAGAAAGGAAGACAGCTGAGTCCCTCTAGTGCAAGATGCGCTGGCATCCATGTACACACGGCTTGCGCTGGTACAATCTAGCCATGGCTGGTTTATGATGAAATAACAATGCTTGCCCTTTCTTGTGTTTGAGAGCCTACAGGCTGAACTTTAGTAGGGAAAGCATTATTACTCTATGAAAAAAACTGTTGGAATCAGGACCTTAATTTTTTTTCCTAAATTGTCTAGGATTAGCATAGTCTCCTTTGTAATTTATACTTAAAACAAACACAAAAAATGCAGCACGTATTATTTACATAAAGGGAGAAATGTAATCACTAATGAAAGTTAATATTGCATGGAATTTAAAGTAAAAAGAAAAGAAAATCCCCAACGTGATTGCACAAGGATTTAAAAAAAAACCCATGTCAGTAAACCAGCCACTTCCTTTGCTCGATGGTTTCGTGTAGGCAGTTTATGGTATTTTGGTAATTCTGACCTTTGTTTAACTACATGGCTGTGTGTCAATAAAACAAGAAGTCTAAACAAGTAAAGCAATCACTCTGTGTACAGCTAGTTAAAATTCATGGCTAGCAGGGAACAGCTTGCCACAGGAAAGACCTCAGCCTGTCCATCTACTGGTACCATACCACCAGCAGAGCTCCTTTTATTCAACCTTCTCCCCATGGTTGCCTCCAATTCTTTTGCAAATCTTCCTCTCCCCTCAGAAATTTATAGCCCATTGAAGACTTTCCGTGGGTGGCTTGAAACATCTGGGTAGCAGTCCTTCAATCTCTATCCTGCACCCTGCAGTAGGCCGTGGGCAGCCCCGCCAAGAAACCCAAAAGGAAGAATGGTGCTGGTTAACATTACCCATGCTCAATTAGGGGGTGAACAAGGTGGAGGATCTCAGGGCCTTACTTTGTCAGCCTCAGAAAAAAATTTCCTGTGATTGTTACATCATGTTTCATTAGACAAGTTCAGTTTACGCGACACTAATTTCCTCCTGGGTGTCAGGCCTATCAACGCCAGCTGCCACTTTTACAGGAGGTTTTGCAGTAGGTTCAGGCTGAGCTGGCTGAACTCATATATCCTCGGCCATCGGCATGACAGAGCGGGGAATGTCTCAAAAGAACACACGCAATTCATTTACAAGAATTTTACATTTAAATTAACGTAATGGATTTTAATAGAGAGGGCAACAATTCCCCAGAGTTTTAAAAGCATGAGATAGCCGGGATAAAGCTCCCTACTGAAGTGTAAATTTAAAAACTTTATAAGAAACATCTGTATTTCTAGGGATTTATCTGAAAAGCTATGTCTTTTAGTAGAGACTTTTTTGCTTTAGGATAATCAGGCAATGTGAGAGAAGGAAGAGTGGAAAGAACTTTTTACTACTTTTTTCTAGACAGCATGATCATGCTAGGAGATTAAATTACGAGATTTATGGTTGAAATAAAAATTCTTTGGCTCTTTTGGTTTTTTCCCCCTTATAAATCTGAGGGTATTTAATGACAGGCAAAGGAAGATATAGCATATTCTTCCCTTGTATTTATGTTATTCAGTGTGTAACAGTGTTCCTAAAAGACACATGCTAAGTCAGAGTTGCTTAGTTATTTTATTGAGATCTGTTGAACAAGACTGATGTTTGTCTAATTTTCTCATTGCTGGACCAGCCAAGTGCTGCATGTCATGTTCCTCACTGCAAACTGTAAATGCGGGAGGTATCACAACTTACAGATCTTGCTAAATTCTGGGCAACATTTTGCTCCAGGTCTAGGTTAATGCTCCCATTTTAGTATGTCAAGGTTAGGTACTTAAATTCTGTAAATGCCATTATTTTTATTGTCATTATGTTCTATTATACAGCTGCTGTATTGATTTTTGGAAATTTTGGGCGGAGATAGAGAGTTGAGCCTTTTTTTTAGGACTGAAAGATGTCAAGCAGCTTATCAAAATATGCTCATGCAGGTGGGTTCTCTGACACCTCTTCCCTGTTCCACCCCCCCCNAAAAAAAAACCCAAACCAAACCCAGAGAGGAATAGCAAAAAGCAGCATCTCTCACTATAACTTGGACTGTATCATTCTTTGTTGAAATGTCTTCCTGGCTTAATAACACATCTACATCATGGTAATGTGCTTCATGCTGTTCTGGGACAATAGATCTGTGACCTCAAAAGATGCACTTTGGATTCACCCAAGTGGCAAAGCAGTGGTAGGATGACATACCAATGTATAATAATACATTGCAGAACAGTAAATATGTCAGGCGGTGAGGCTGATTCACAGTTGGTATTGATGGGACATGAACTTGTGAGATAACATACAAACATGCCTGATCTGTTAAGATATAACTGTTTTTCTTCAGTGTGTGCTGAAGATCAATGATGGCTATTAGTCTATTTTTATAGAGAGAGGACTACCGGCAGGTGCTATAAGTCTCTCCAGCGAGCCTTGGTACAAAAATGATTAACTGACTGAGACAGGAGTTTGAGCACACACACAATTACTGTGTGTCATTGCAGAGAAGATAGTGCATGTAATAGTAGTTGGGATGGGGAACAGCCTTGGTATCAAGTATCAAATATTCAGCGCAAAACATCAAGACTCGGTCTACAGTGCAGGAAAATGCCTTTCTTTAGGAAAGAATAATCAGTTTGCAGTCATTCTCAAAATAGAAAAACTTGCTAAATTTACTGAGAAAATTGTCTATCTCTAAAGAAAATGTGATTAACAAATATTAAGCTGTGCATTACTTATTGGAGAGTAGAATGAGGTTATTATTGAACAAGATATAAGTCATATTTAAGAACATGATGGAAATCCTGACTTTTTAAAATACTTTTTGTATAAATGTGTTTTCATACTTCAATATTGTCATTATTTTGTCAAAAAACCCATGACAGGCATTTAAATTAGAATAATAAGTATCAATTTTCAGCCAAACCAACTCTTGTAAAAACATACTGGAAGTATATTTTTAGTGCTAAGTAATTAATAAAAAACAATTTTCAAGGCTATTCATTTATCTAGCAGCAGCTATAAATTATACATGAATGGATCCATGTCTGAATAGAAAGCAAAGGTGTGTGGTTTAGTCCCTTATGGAAACCCTTCAGTAAATTCCTGCAGGTTACATATTTCATTGATTGGCACCTGTCGACGCTTAAAACAAAGGGAAAAACAAAGGCAAAACAATTCCCTGTGGAACATCCCCTAAGGACTGGGGAATTTTTTTCTTTTATCTATTGTGCGTGTAAACACTACATCTCACCCTTCCAAACTAAAGCTTTTGCTCCTGAAATTAGAGATACTTTGCGCTTCTTGTAACATCCCAGCTCTCTGTGAAGAGAGGTCCTCTAAGGAGCTTCTGCTTATCTTGTTTTACTTTGAAACCTGTTCAAAGGAAAGAAGAAAGATCCCACTTAGCCTGGTTAGCCTGAGACTAGATCATTTGGTTTGCTTATGGAAAGGCTTCCCTTTAAAGATAAGAGCCCTTGGAATGTATCAGATAATTCGAGTTAAACTTTTGGGTTGTATGTGGTACTATCGGTCTAAGTACTTCCGTGGCTGTCTGCTCTAGCATGTGAGCACATCACAGTTACTCAGTTTGTCATTATAGCATCCCAGTGAGATAAGAAAATGTCTTTATTTTGCACCTGGGGAACTGAATCACAGGGTAGGTGAAGAATCGTGCCTGAAGTCAAATGGAAACTCACTGGGAAGCTCTGTGGTTGATCCAGGATACTGAAACTCGGTCTGGTGTCCCAGAGCAGTGCTGGCTCCACAAAAACAACCGTTCTTTTACTTTTTTTGTAACTGTTAGCTGTGCTAACACCTAGTAAATGCTTTCTGTTGAGAATGATGTCCAAATCATGCACAGACCTGAATCAGCAGCAGTGCTTATTAGGTAGAGGTACTGCATTTTAAGATACTACTCACACCATGGTATGAGCACATTTGTGTAAGAGGTCGAGTGCTGTGCATTCTTCAATGATGTGACTACATATTAAGGACTTAGCCTTACGAATAAATTTTTGTAGTTTCCAAGGCAAAATTAGAGAATATATTCCTTTAAAGTTCAGATAAAAATTTTAAGTGAATATGTTTTATCAGATATCTGAGATAAAAATATGTAGTGATTTACCATGATTCAGCTGAGTCACCTACCTTAAATTGCAATAATATGATGATTTTATCACTGAATTTGCACTGTTGTAATACAGCCATTCTAGGATCAAAGTGAAAGCATCTCCTTCAATTAACAGGAGCAGGATCCAGAGTGATGACCCTCTCTACCCCCAAAAGACTGCAATAATGTGATTCTGGAGTAACTTTCCCTGTATGCTTAGCAAGGGCTGGTGAGAGCTAGGATTGATTCTTCAATGGTGCAGGTTTTTTTTCAGTTTAAATAGCACATGGATATCATGGCAATCCATGAATTCAGTTAAGAGAAGATATCTGAAGCAAATTCTTTGTTTCCCCATGTCTGCTGCAGTTACCAGTAACAATGAGAAAGGGAATGACAAGATTTGAACTGAGCTGGGTTACAGCAGAGCAACATCTGGTGCAGAAGTCCATCCCTGCTCAATTCTCTGGGTGAATAACATGGGGAGTGAGAAGATGCAGTCTACCTTCTCTCCTGGGCTGCAGCTGGGGAGGTTACCAGTGTCCCCATATGTAGTGACTGTGGCTACTGGTGATGCCTGTGCTTGTCACACTACTTACACTAAGGGTCTGTACAATGGAATACAGAAAGTGCTACCCAAATGTGCAGGCACCCCCGCGAAAGTGTCATGACACTGGAGGAAAGGCTTAGAAGCAAAATGAAGTACTGGCATTTCTGTTCCAGTTTGGGGAAGGATTTGAAATTGCCATCATCAGAAATGCTTGTGGAATTTGATAGGTGTAGCCTAAGTGTAGTGATACTGGTTGAAGTGTGCCTATATTTATGTATATACACACTCACATGCATATATATATATATTTATATGTGTGTTCAACTGTACTTTAATTTCTTTTTCTTGGACTGTTCTTCCACACTTAGAAAAACAAATGCCAAACTGATAAAAGATCATATTCTCCTGCACTGCCTTTGGAGTCTCACTTATTCAGGTAGTTAGGTAAAAGTTATTTCAAATGTAAGTAGAGTATCATAAACCATCCTCTCCCCCTGTTTTTTCTGTCACAAGCACTTTGTTTCTTTGTGCTAGTAGATGTTCCACTTTTTTAACATGCAACTTGTGGCAATCATTAGCTCCTAGGCTAACAATGCGAAGAGCACTGTAAATTTTTTGTTTAATGAAAGATTGCTTTCCTAGGCTATTTGTCTAATATTAGGCACTGGACTGAGTAGTCAAGTCACCTTGTTTCTATCCTTGCTTGACTGCCTGGCAAATTTACTGATTTTAGAATTTCAGTGTCTAATGCCTCATGTCTAATGGCTCCTATGCATTTCCATAATCTTTCTGGGACAGTTTAGAAGACACAATCTGAGTTTCCTAATGTGGTTATTAACATGGCCTTGTAAGCAATTCGGATACCTCACATGCAAAGCAGACATGTTATGATGTTGCCTCAGTGACCTTTAACTTCTGATACTGCTAATGCTTTCCTCCGCAGTCTCACTCAGATCCTTCAAAAGCACCGCTGGCTTCAGATAGTTTGTGGTTGCACCACCATCTCACTTAACACAATACTTCCCAGGTAAATGAACTTACCCACTATGGGCAGTGAATACTTGTAACTGGTAGTACATAAGATTTAGCAAAACCAAATACTCTGAGTACAACAGCAAGACACTTCAACAGTTGTTTGTGCCCTCAGGCCTCAGTTCTGAATTACAGCATTTTTTTTCAGGTTACATATACAAGAGTGATTATTTACTGAATTAACTCTGCTCTGACTGCCTGATTTTTGGCACTGTGGAGAAATTTAGTTATGTCAGTGAATGCAGGAGATTAATGATCTCTAAATATGGAACATTTGTATTAGGCTTCAAGTTTTTAAAAGTACAGTTACTGATTTTTCCCCCTATGTTCCTGCTATCAAAGTAGATACTGGACTATGTTTTCTATATTGACATGGCAAATTAGACCTGAAAATACAATTAAAATATGCCAATTTTACACTAGTTAGGGATCTGATTCATCAAATAAAATAGAAGACATAATCTGGAGGTAATACTCAGAATGATATCACTCTGCAGAAATATTTCTGAGTGGAGTTGTTTAGCCTATTTTCTGCCTGCAAACTTTGCACATAGATTCAAAAATCTGTGAATTTGGAAGGAAAGAGTTAGAAGGGAGGCTTACCTAGTACAAGAGCAACATGGCATGAGAATTCCTCCTGTGCAGCCATTAGATACCAGAACCTGTCGTGCAATAGTGATTTATTGTGGGAAAGAATAAGAAAGACTGCGTAAATCAGAGTGTTAGCTGAGTTGTGGTTCAACTTCAAAAGCCTTCACAGTTCCTTCCCTCTAGCCTTCACAGTTCCTTGCCTCTACTTTTTACTCTATTCTACAGCTTCTTTTCCCAGTGAAAGCTGCCTTTCTCCTTCATCTATGTGTTACTCAAGGTCTGCCTTCTTCAGTACCTTAGACACCCCCGATTATAGCAGGGGTTTTGAGCTTTTGCTTTAGATTCTGTGTTACTATCAGTGTCCTGCTTGGGAATGTGACAGATACTCTGCTGCACTGGGCTGAGAAGTGCTGAACTGATTTCAGAGGGCAGACTTCATTGCTCTGAAACAACCAAAGGTCATATTGTAGTGTAGCCATTAGAAAAAACACAAAACAAAACAAAACAACTTAAAAATGAGGCAAAATAAATAGCGTATCTTCATGTAGCGCCTGATGCCCAGCTGTCTTTGCCTCTGCAGATGGACTTGGCAGAATGCCTGAGCAATAATTACCAAAAAGATTCTTCTAACTTTTCCTAAGTTAAATGAACCAACTACTGAAAGAAAATTATTCACTTATAGAACAACATCAGAATATTAAAGTAGGTAATATAACAATAAACAAATACAGACTTTTTTTCTTTACCTTTTATTGGACTTCAGTGACTTCAAGATTAGCCTGGGGTGGTTTTTTTGATAGGAGGAGGAAGTAAGTCTGAGAAAGACTGAAGGCCCTCTGGAGATGGGAGAGTATTTTCTGGCTTTTACCAGTTATTTTTAGTGAAGGACAAACTAATGAATATGTAAGCATGCAACCATGACAACAGTGTAGGAAAAAAAGCCTCATTACCCACAAAATTGCTGAAATTACTGTTCTCATAGGTTTCCACTGAAGAGATGTTGTTTTCCCTAGACCTAGTTTCTGTTACTTGTCCAGACTGTATACTTTTTATAACTTTTGTTCACTTTTCATGTCTTTAATAAATATTTACACAAACAGCTATGCCCATCTTGAAACTCAAAGATGTGATTGCAAGTCATGGAAACTTATTCGTGAAAACCTGAGTTGTGTAGTTGATAAGCCTGGGTTTTGGCAGCATCTGCAAAACTCACTCAGGATGCTGTGCCAACCTGGGAACCATGCTGATGTCAGTCCACCTTTATTACTCATTAACCTATCTTGTTTAGAACTGTTTCTGGAAAGTCTGCTTGAACTGCGACATCATCTTTGAGTTTCAGCATAGGTATGTACTTTGCCACAAGTTCTGCCTGTTCATTTACCACTTCTGGTTGGTATGTACATGGAGCCCCATACTGAACGTAGACTCCAGATTTTTGGAAGTAGTCCATGATTTAGGGGGCTATTTGCATGTCTGAAATCCTTACATACAGAAGGAACCAAAGTATCTTTTCATTGCTTTTGCAAGGTAGAGGGCAGTTATTGGTAGATGATCTTTCATCTGTGCACTTTTACATTTAGTCAAATATTTTGCAGAGCAGCTGCTGTTTTAGCCAGCTAGAGAGGAGTGCATGAAAGACCTTAATTCTGCAGGTCCTGTTTTGTTCCTCTGCCATCATAGAACACATTGAGCTCAGTGATATGGTTCCCAGTGAGGGACAGATTCATAGCAGTGTTGAAGGGACTCTGGACTGCAGAAGTGAAATGACTTGTTCAAAATCACACAACCAGGAAGGAGCTATGGATGAGACAGAACGGAGAAGGCTGTTTTGGCACCTTGTTTGCCCTTTATCACTTATAGGAAGAAGTCACTTCTAAGAGAAGATATTTCAGATAAAATCTGTTTTCTGCCTTTTCTTTTTTCTGTCACCACTCTCTCTCCATATTCTCATTTAGGTGCACTGATGCTATCAGACTTCGGTATACCTTGATCACGTTCTTGTCTAGTAATTCTCAGGCTGCCTGTATGCTACATCTGTGAGCTGAATTAAGCACATTGTCTTCCATGTCATAATTTAAAACCTTAAATAAAACTCAGTGTTACAGTGATCCCTGCCATAAACCACTGGCCAGGTCTGTACAGGCTAACACATTGTCATTTATCATTAGGTTTTGTTTACTGTACATGCTTGCCCCTCATTTCTACCATAAAAATCCTATAGTTCAGGCACTAGCTGTCAGTAATGAGTGTTAGGACATTTAGCTCATTGCAGGTCAGCTCAGCACTTTCATGTCCTTCCTGGAAGCAATTGCCAAAAGAAAAGGTTAGGAGTTGCACAGTAATAAGGTCATAAGATACAGAAGGACAGCAATGCAAGGGGGAGTAGAACAATAGCAAGGACAGCTGGGAGAGGTGAAATAGTAAAAGTTTGCTTGAGAGAATAACATCAGTGGCAATGACATCAAGAGCAAATGAAAACAGTTACGAGAAGAGAAAAGCAGATCATTAGAAGAAAAAGGAAGTGTTTGGCATAGAAAGAATCCAGTATTGTGTTCAGTTAAACCTGTATTACACCTCTAGACAAGACACCTCTTCAGAGGTTAAAAAGAAAACAAAATTGGTTGGATAACTGTATTTAACAGCTGACATTTTATTTCAGTTAAAATAAAAAACAGAAAGAAGGATGCAGAAAATCTCTTGTATTACTTGTTTGCCTTACAGGTTCTCAATTACCAAGGTCCAATAGATCTCAAATGGAAGAGTACCACTGTGTGTTACCATAGGCCTGAGCTGGGGATGTGATTGTTTAATATAGATAATCTAATATTGAAAACTGCATTAATGATATCTTGGGATAGTCATTTAAGGAGAAGTTTGTGTAATAACATTTGTGACTGTATTCTGCAATATTAAAGAAGAGGCATATTTTGAATTATTAAGCTATAATTCTCTCTTGAGATGTAAATCAGCTGAAGTTTCAGTTCAAATAAATCTTCTCCAAAACCTCTAAGGGCTTCTCTCTTCCTCCCATACTCCTCCCAATTCAATTGCATTCTTCATTACCCTCCAAAATCTATTCATTTTTGCTGATTGTTAAATATTGTCTCCCCATTTCCATTAACTACATCATTATCAACCTTACCGCAGCAGGAGCATTTATCTCGCCCTTTACTGTGCTCTCATATTACCATCCCTCCTCTCCTCTGACCACTGACCTTCACCTTCTCCACTGACTCCGCTGTCTTTACTACTGTCAAAAGCTCCTTCCCTGTTTATTTCTACCTGATCTAATTTTAACTGGATTTTACTTTACCTCTGCTAGGTGTCAGGTGATGAATAGTGAACCTGAAGATTTCATGTTAGTGAATACCTAAAAGTTCTTGAGTCCTTCTAAAGTGTATTTTGTGGTGATGATATGGCTTGGAAACAGTGAGAAATGTTGAGGTTTTGTTCTTTTTTTAAAATTTTCTATACTATTTTGATAGAATTTGGAATAAAAAAATGTTAAGAAGCGAAAAGTCACAGGAAAATGTGGTGAATTTTCTAAGGTGAAAAAGTGAAAGCAGGAGGACTTTCATTTAATTGAACACATTTTTATTATTTTATCTTCTTTTATTTTTCCATCTTTTCTCTTCTTTTTCCATGTCCTCTCAGTTTTCCCCCACATTTTTCTTCCTTGCCATAGAAAATCTGAATGAAGTGATGTATTACCATTTGGTAAGTTACAAGGCTGGGAATCCAGATCTTACCAGGTTGCAAGTGCATTGAGCTCCTCCCAGAATTGAACAACAGAGTTTTTCCTACCATGCAGTTACAGCAAAGGGGTTTGGGGAGATCTCTGTGGGATGTGCTGACCAACTTTGTCTTCCAAATAACTGTCTGAAGCTTTAAGCATTCTTGAAAATTTAAGGATGGTTTTGTTTAGGAACAAAAGTTTCAAACAGATGTTTGCTTCTTTCTGCTTCCTTTTCTCTGGCTCTGGAGAGAAAATGGGAGCAACTAAAATTTCTCTATACACGGGGTGGCACAGAATCCCTATGAACCCCTAAACCAGCAGGATGTGCAGCGAGCTGGCAGGACCAAGCAGGGTGCTGCTTCCCCCCAGCTCTCAGGGCAGGAGTGGGGAGCAGGATGGTGCAGGAAAGCATGGGAAGCAGTTGTGTCCACCCTTATAAGAAGAATGGAAAAGAAAGAGTTTTTCTCAACCCTTTCACCTGAATAGGTACTGGCAGCAGTTTTGCTTTATATTTTTAGGATCTTACCAGTGCATGAGAGTCCCTTTGCTCCCTCGTTCTGCTTAAATCAAGAAGCCAGGCAAAGGTCACTAGTTTTATGAATGGTATTGTGCTAAGAGGCCAGGCCTCTTAAGTGAAAAAAAAAAAAAAAAGATCAAAAATCAACAGGTGAAAATAATCAAGATATAAATCCTCTCTTAATGTGGTAAATTCTGTGGGTCAAGCTAGTGCAGCACTGAAATGGGCAGGCATGGAAGCTCACATTTCCCCGGGGTATGACTAATGCAACTCTAAAACAACACATAATCCCAAAGTATTAAAGCACTCATAAAAGAACACTCCTCTAAGTATATGAACATTGTGTGAAGTGCATGTCTGCTTTATGGGATGTTGTTTCTTAATTAGACTGCCTCAGCGTGGAATATCCTGGTGCTAATGCACTTCGCTCTTTCTTTTTCTCTGTTTTGCAGTTAAAGTATACTAGTGTTAGTGGATTACCCCCTAGCATTTCTAGATGTATGGGACAATATTTTATTCAGCTGTTTTTTTCCCTGGCAATAGTGAAAAAGGCTACCTGAGTGCTCCTTATTTCACGCTATCTAAGTGCTGACACTTCAGCAATGTACTGCACAATAAAAAGGTTTGTGACAGGAACTTGTGGTACTTTTCTGTCTCTAGGTATGTAGACGCTATTTAATTGCCATGATATTTCACAACATCTTGTAATTACCAGCCAGATTTGCTTCTGACCCATTCGCTGGTGCTCTAGGTTTTCCTTTCAGGTGTGCTGGACCTGTGTCTTTGAATTAAACAGAGTTGGCAATGTGTGCATTAAATACAAACAGCAGTCCTTCGTGTCTGAACTAAAAGAGGGAGCACAGGTTGGTGGAAATTTTGTGTATCAAGAAAAAAAAAAAAAAAAGCTTGGCATTACTGTATAAAATTCTACTTCAAAAAAGAAAACCCTGAAAGTGAGTAGTTTGTTACAGTCAAGCGGAAAGTCAACAGAGACTCTTGAACTTTTCCTGTTTTTGTTGTGTCTTATGTCCAGCAATTGGTTGAGGCTAATAGCCAGTTTCTCAGGGTTACATTAATAGTTCAAAGAATTTGACCAAGCCACAACTGAAAAATGGTTTTTCCTTTTGAAAATGTTGATGGCAAGTTTGATTAAAACCTCATAAACAACTTCTGCAGTTAAATAACCCTTTTATGTTAGACTTGTTTAATTTATTGAAGCTTCATCTCATCCTTTTGCTTAGTGAAACTGTTTCTTTGCAAAGGTTTGACAGAAAAGGGAGTCTGAGATGCTTAAATGAAAATAAATATCAGTAGCATTAAAACCTTTACATCTACTTAAGAAGAAACTATTATTTGAGCTGAACATTTACAAGATGTTTAAAGGAAGACAGGATTCTTCTGTCTTAGTATATAATATTTCTGTGGAACTACTTGAGCTGGAGATTATTCTTACGTAATGAATGAAAGATTATATACTACTCCTCGCAAGATGTCTTCTCTGGGAAAGACTGGGATTTTTAGCTCTGCCTCTGGACTTCCCTATTCATACTCTAACTCCTAACTGCTTTAATATGTAAATATGACACTCCAATACTCATCAAGGCATTAAGTCCTGTCTTCAGAGAGACTTTAGCAGCTGAAATGTGGACTGTGATAGATATGATTTTGAAAAATGCTTGTAAAATTGAGTACCACAGTACTAATTAATTCAATTTCTTATCATTTGCACTATTCCAAAAGCACAGGGAGAAAAAACCACCTGATCATCTTGGCAGAGGAATTCCTCTGCCATGAAGAGTTTTCCAACAAACAGGATTTGTCTGCCTGCACCACTCAAATGGGGTTACTCCACATTCATGCAGTTGGCCCTGCACTCCCCAGCTGCTCATCCCCTCCTCTACACCCTGCCTTCTTTAATGAAGGGCATTAGGACCACACCTAGGTGAAAACCAATACAGAATGAATGAATGAAGAAAGGAAGGAAGGAAGGAAAGAAAAAAAAGAAAAAAAAGAAAGAAAGAAAGAAAGAAAGAAAGAAAGAAAGAAAGAAAGAAAGAAAGAAAGAAAGAAAAAGGAAGGAAGGAAGGAAGGAAAAGGAAGGAAGGAAGAAAAAGAAAGAAAGAAAGAAAGAGAAAGGAAGGAAGGAAGAAAGTGAAAGAAAAAGAAAGAAAGAGAAAGGAAGGAAGGAAGAAAGTGAAAGAAAAAGGAAGGAAGTGAAAGAAAAAGAAAGGAAGGAAGGAAGTGAAAGAAAAAGAAAGAAAGAAAAAAAGAAAGGAAGGAAGGAAGAAAGGGAAAAAAAAAAGAAAGAAAGGAAGAAAGAGAAAGAGAAATAAAGAAAGAAAGGAAGGAAGGAAGGTTAATTTAACCTGGGACTTACTGGGTGTCTGAATAATCATGGTGTTACCACAAGGAAGAAACCAGTGTGGAAGTGAGAAGTGGTGAATGTGGTAATGGGAAGTGGGGACTACTTAACTTGGTGGAAACGCTGGCTGAAAATGATAGTTGAGTTACAATGTAGCTTTATTCTGGTTTGAATATGGGCTGTTCTCCCACCCTCACTGCAAATCTGGAATAATAAAACTCTGTATCAACATATGCTAGCTAATTTAACAGAAGTGCATTCGTATATCCACTCCTGATCTAGGCACACTTAAACAGTATTCGACCTGGCAATGCACAGGGCTGGTACAGGTGGTTTTGCAGCCTCAGACTATTTTTGTATCCAGTGTGCTCAGAGATCAGGAGCTACAACTGTCTGTCTGGCAGTGGCCTCTGTCCCACTGCATGCACTGGGTGGTGAATGAGCTAAGTATCCAGCCTGCAGTTTTTGTCTAGGCATCTCATGCTGTTGTGCTAGAGCCCTGTTGATTCAGATAATGTGTTAAGGACACCCCATACACAGATTCAATACAGAACATAGGTATTCAGGTTCAGTTTGGTTATGCAGATATTGGTCATAAAGTGATTCCTCAGAAAGGTCATTTGGATTTTGTTCCTAAAGCATAATGGCAAAACATGTTTATACTGAAATAGTATATAGCTGTTTCAATTTCAAATGGTTATTCCTTTTTTTTTTTAAATCTTGTCAAGTTAATTCTTTGAGTAATTTATAGAGAGTAAAGGAGAAATATAAAATCGAAACATGAACACCCATATAATAATAGAGCTGACAGAATGATTAGTTTATGAAAGCAGGCAGTCTTCCTGGCCTTTCTAAACACACCATTCACTCTGCTTAGAGTTTTCTTTTGCATTCTTGTGCCATTACATGTTTTCTGCAATGTTGGGGAAAAAGCCTAGCTTTTTTGAACAACAAGCACTTTAGATACCTCATACCTTATAAAATGGACATAAATATACGTCCAGTAGCAAATAGCTTTGGGGTACTTAAATCACGTTTGCTGTTTGCATTTAAATACATTCTAGTGACCTAGCACTCTGCTGACCTCTGGATAGAAAATAACTTTGTCTGAATACACCTTATTCCCAATATTGTGAACAATCAGTTTGCTGTTTCTTACGATTTTGCTTTCACCATATTGCTTTACTTTGATTTCCTCCTATTTTTCATCCTGACATACACACACACTAATGGTTGTTAATATCCTTTCTAGAAACTGAGTCCTGGTTACATTGCTCTTCAGGTAACAGGTAGGGGTAGGCTGGCATGGGACCATAAAAATACAATCTTTAATCTTAAGGACTTCCTGTTCAGGAAGGACTAAGTGCAGACCAAATGGCACCAAGCGAACAACGTGACCTGCACTGACTTTTAATGTGAATAAACAAGTGTGATTAAGAGTTATTTACTGCTAGATATTCTCAGCAGTTCTGAAAGAAAAATAGTACTGAAATGATACTGAAATTTCAGTTGTTTCCACTAGAATCAAATAAGCCTTATTCACTGGAGAATTGGAGTGCTGGATTTCCTTTCCTCGGTTAAAGAAACAGAATAATACCTTCCCACTCCCTAATACTTGCACCTCATGCTCTCTCTCTTTCACAGTTACAGACATGCAACTAGCAGCATGTTACTTTCTGGCTCTATTATTAGATTTAGTCACTGAACCAAAGTACTGCAGTAGCCACCTTTGCAAGACACTCCTTTGGAAGCTCCTCCTCTACAGGTCACACCTCAACAATAGGATTTTTAGGCTTAATGCCAAATGTTTTTGAATTGCTGAACTTTACCACATATGATTCTAGGTGTTTTGTTTTGAAATTGGCTGAAGGCAAGTTAGCTTAAGCTCCTGATGCTCTGTTGAGATGATGAGCACCACGCTTTTACGCCAAGGGAAAGCTGGTCTGAGTAGGATGAGGAGAAATCTCTATTTTCTTCCTGAATAATGTACAGACTGCCTTCATTTTTACTATTGAAAATATAAATTCTATCTACGATTATTGTATTTTAAGCGGGTTTGTTTTTTCTTAATCTAGGTTTGCAAAAAAGGAAGTAAAAAGTGGGAAAATCTTTATCACAACACTGAATTCATGCCTCACTGACAGTCAAGGATAGGTAGAAAGGTCAAAAAAGAATTTTACCCCATAATTTAATTTTTTAGAGCTGAGATTTTTTTCCAGTCAATTGCTGGTTAACCCATTGTTTAAGACATTAGTTTTCTCAGTATTAGGTTAAAACAGTCTAATATGGTTTTGTTATTCACATTGTCTGTGATGCAGGATTTCATATTTGACATAGAATAAAACTTCTTTTCCCTTTTTAGCTGGAGTCTCTCCTGAAAATGTGGCATATCACAGAAAGATGGTGTAACTATATTTTTTGATACATATCATTCAGATTCCCCCCCCCCGTAAATTGCAGGATTCCACAGTTCAAAGCTTGGACTACAGAATTTCTGACATTCCTCTGTGCAAGGGTTGTGCCAGCGTTATTCCTCTAGCTATGTTGCTGTCTCTCAGGCTATAAAATAACTAATCAGGATGAATCATTTTGGCACC
>VYZV01008750.1:103548-116840 GCA_013401275.1 Pandion haliaetus
TGGCACCTACTTTCCTGCCTGTGATGGATTTTGTTCAAAAATAAAATCAACTAGTTTTCAACAGAAAAAAACCCCCACAATAATCCCACCTGAGAAAATAAAAAGTAAACCCCTCCGAACTAAAGTTAGAAGACGTTAAGGCTGCTACAGTATATGCCAATCTGCAGGAGTACCGTAGGTATGGTGTTGGTCATTCAGGACTGTACACACACTTTTTAAGGTAGGACTGGATTCACAATTGCTTTGACTTCCTTTGGCTTCTATGGGATTAAATTGAACCTAGGTCTCCATATAAATATTTTCTCAAATCTCACTGCTCTCAGCCACTCATTTGTACAGAATTAGAGCTCTATATATTGCAGAAATTTTGTTTCTACTTTTTTTAAAAGTAATTTGAAAGTCCTAAACCTGAATACTCTCGTGTAAATACACAGTCCATATGTACTCTAGTATTAGTGGAAATAGATATAGTTTCAAGGACTTAAGTAGAATCTGTGATTTTACATTTCACAGGTTTTAAATACTCTCAAGCTTACTAGATGCTTTCAAATCTGATTAATATCTCAGTAAGGTGGAAGGATGTTGGTAGATAAAATGATGAGAAGTGCTTAATTTAGCTTTCAAAATTAGACTCCCACCACTGTTATTTAATCTATTTTTTTCTGTGTGTTTAATGTTAGACAAAACCAGCTTCTTACTAAAATAGACTGTCCTTGTTGAAGTGTCCCCTGATACACTGAAAGCAGCTTCCTCTCAATTTGGGAAAGCCAAGACTACACTTATCAGAAAAGAGTAAGGCTGTGTGTTTTCCTGTTGGTTTGATTTTGTTTTGTTTTAATTGTCTTTCTTTCCTTATATAGATAGCTTGCTGTAAACAAGAGGTAACTGCAATGCCTCTGATTTGGGAACAGGTATTCACAGGGCACAAAAGATTTGTTCAAACCTAACAAGATGCATGGTAGTTTTAAGACTTTGAAATGAACTCAGTGGATGATTTTTATTTCAGGTAACCAGAGGAAATCTCTCCCATGCAAACTACTGTCCTGATACTTTAGAGAAACAGGAAGCAATTTTCACAGCTCATTCACACAACCAATGAAATGTGAAATAGGTTCCCTGGTTAGGTGAGAATCCTGGATGTTCTCTCTATCTCTGAATAAGATTGCCATGGCATTAGGCTAAGGAGATAAACACAGAGCAAAAAGTATTTATTAAGACCGATGTTACTGTCTGAATAACAGAGGGAAAATGAAGGACTACCCAATGCTCTATATTCCTACTTACATCCATGGAGTGTTACTGAACAGAAAAAAGAATTGTTTTGTTTCATCCAGACTCCAATCAAGTAGTTTGATGTAAAATCAGTGGATATGGGTATAGCACAACAGATTATAACAGTTATCTCCTTCTGTATGGAAGAGGTTGTCAATCTTCGTGCAAAAGCAGAGATTGTTTTTAGTGCTACTACAATATATAAAGAAGGTGCTAAGGTGGAAAAATACATCTTGGCTCCTCATCAGAATTGCATTGACTTAAACAAGGCAATCTGAACCACACAAATGTATAGAATGACCACAGGATGAAAGCTAGTTACGTTTTTAAAATTGTTGCCCCCCAGCCCTTACAGTCAATTTGATTGACACTTAATAGTTAAGCCACTCCATTTGTTTCTTAAGAGTGAAGTTCCCACAGCAAAAAAAATACAACACAATAGTCTGTGCTGGAGTCTCGTGGGCAAGTGCAGCAAGCATGGAGAAACTCTGATGAGTCTATTGAAAAAGCAGCTGTTTCTGCCTTCCCTTCTGACCTGATAGTGCACACCAGTATAGCTGTGTTCAAAACCCTTTCACTATTTACTCAGTGCTGCTTGCCATTCAGGGGGACAGAAGCAAGATTTTTACGTTGGTTTTAAACTACTTCAAGAAGCAGATGCAGCAATTACCTTTAAGAGCAATAGCTAGGTGGACCCTGGATGGTGGCCTGTTTTTATTATTGCTGTCTGTCCAGGGAGCGCTTCTATTGCTAGCAGTCAGTGTTAGATCTTCAATAGCAGTTGATCATTTTTGCTTCAGGCTTTTGTGTGTCCATATGGCCACGTGTGGGGAATGCATAGAACAAATTTTACTACTGGATTAGCAGTTCTTGCCTTGCCTTTTAATTTAACATTATGGTCCATTGTGTGCATACCACACATGATTAAACCATGAATGATAGCCAAACTGAAGGAATGTCTCAATCAAATGCTACATCTCTGGACTCAAAATTATTAACATGGCAATTATAGAAGGGCTATAGAATTGTTGACATGGATGGCTTGGGAAATAATGTGTACTTAGCAAAGTATAAAATGTTCCCAAAGAGATACACTAAGGGTGGTGCAGATTTCTTCCCTTGTTAAATTTGTAATATACAATTGGTAAAGCTCAAAATGATAGGGTTAGAAAAGTAGGACAGGTGTTAATGAGTGTACAACCTCTTTCCTTTAGCAATATAACTATTAGAAGCTTTTGGGTTGCCAAGTATTCGCTGAAGATATAGCATAGTAATCTTAAATGATGACTTCTTTTCAAAGACTTCGTGGATAAAAAATTACCATGCTCATGACCCATAGCTTCTCAGATTCAAACAGTTTGACTGTTTGTTAATTTTGCAAGTGGCAGTGAACAACTAAGGACTGAAAGATTTGGGACTACTGATATTAAAGACAGAATAAATTCTGAGAGAATCCATGTAATTTCATTAATTGAAGTGAGATTTCTCAGGTATACCAAAGGCTGAATGTGCTGTACTATAATAAGCTCTGTCAATGCTCATTGATAAGAACTATGATATATCTTTTTTATTTTAATAGAAAAGTTTGGGAGGGTTTTATAGGATTTTTATGTAAAAAGACAGTTGTTTTGTCTTGGGGTATTATGCAAGGTGTAATTTGAGTGGTGTATTTTTAATCAAAGCCCAAACCTCTTTTTTATTCCTCTGAAATTCCAGAAACAAAATAAACCCCACCCCAAACAACTAAACTGTCTCTGACTTCTATTCTGTGACTAGTCCCACAAACTGCAACTCATAAAATACCTACAACAAAGAACTGAACATCATCCCAATTTTATTGCTTTCCTAATTTGCTCTCATCTGCAATCTAAAAAAAAAGTGGCGTATGCTGTAGTGGTGATGAGTAAACAGGAACTAGATGTTAATAATGTCCTATTTGTCAGTGGTGAAACAAAAGTGACAAATGGTTATTATGGAAATACATTACATTGCAGATGTTCAAACTAACCATAGCCATAGCATTATCTTGAGTTACCTGTGACTGTGGAATCAGTCTATCTGTAAACAGAAAAAACGTCTTTTGCTTTCAGGAAATAGCAGATTTGAGAATGAACTTCTTAGAGAATAATTTACTGAGGAACAGATGGGGTCACCAAGTTATATACCACAGCTTTATACATACTACCCAAATGGCAGATAACTTTACTCCTTCAGAAGTGCTGCTCCTTGAATTGAAATGTTCAGATCACCCCAGTCTGGTGAAACAGTGGCATGAGAAGTTAGTGGGAGCAAGCTGTGAAGATTCAGATGTTGCAAAGCTGTTGAAGGAAAAGAAAGTTGTGGGGTATCCTTCTCCAGGTAGAGGTGTACCATGCACTTCTGGCTGAATGAAGGTATCTTTACAAATAACCCACAGTTTCCAGATGTTAAAATACAGTATTTGATTTTGCAGTGTGGGGAAAAACAAAAAATTTGATACTGGTCCTCATATTGTGTGTATTTAAAGAAACCGAACCAGAGACACCAGTCTGTGCTCCCCCCCAGTGTTGTCCAGAACCCAAATGGTCCATAAGATTGTAGACCAATGACTGCTTTTTTGGACATCTTTGAATTATATATGTCACAGAGATATTGAGTCCAGGGGACTTGGCTAATCTGAAATAAATTCCCTGAGTAGATGGAGGGGCTGCAGTAACAATGGGTTTGATCTACTAATCTGTTTTTGTTGCACCAAATTGCTTACTAAGAGACATAGCTTTAACCAGCATTAAATCAACATTAAATTTGCAGTGCTAATATTTGATGTAGTAGAGCCATTGAAAGAATATGTGAAGAGTGAGGGAACATTACCTGGGATTTTAATAGCTTGGTGCTAAATTATTGCCTTTGAGGTTCTGGGAGTTAGATTTCCAATTACTTTTCACCTGTAAGTTATGGCCAGTTTCCAAGATTTTGCATTTTTCAGGAGCTGATGCCAAGCAGTAAACTTTCCCCAGTTTACATGGTTTGATGTGTAACTTACTCTATTTTGTAGTGAAAGACTAGACTTGGGCTCTCAGTCTAAAGAACTACTTGTGAAGGAGAAGAGGTTGAAAGTAGTTACAAACTTGTATTATAATTTACCTGTGGTAAAATAAAGAAGAAGAAATTATCAGTAAAACCATAATTTTTAGTGTTTGGAAAATCAGGGTCTTGTTGCTTAGTTGGTAGATATAGATGAGGACCTATTGTTTGTTTAACTAGCTAGAGGTCTGGTCTGTGTTTTTTTTGTATTGAGGTAATGTCTGTCGGCTCAAGCAAGTGCCAGTTGTGTGAGAACAGCTCAAAACAATTGGTTATATAATGTCCCTGCCTTAAAAATCTGTACATCTAGATAAGCAAGAAAAATCTTAAAAATACAAAACCAAGCATCTGGATTTTACACCCACTAGAGTACAGGCTGTGGCTTTGCTAAGAAAATGAAATTCCCATCATAAAAAGGTAATTTTGGAGCTAATAAATCAGATTTTTTTTTTTCCTGGAGGTTGCTCTCAATGGCATATTAATTTCTCTGTAACATGCAGCTCCACTTCTTTCCTCTCAGAAAATGCATTGGCAAAACGACCCTTTCCTCTCCTGTGGAGTTTGACTGGCAGGCCACTGCCAAGGAGGGAAAATGATTTTCAAAGTCTGACATAAGAAAAGACATTTCTTGTGCTCTCACTGGACTTTTGTTGCTTCAGGTGTTACAGGAAAAACAAATCAAGTCAACTGCTCTGGTTCGTAATAAGAGTATTATTAAGATCCCCAAGCGTAGCTGATACTGCTCTTCCAAACAGACCAAGAAACTCCATTCATTTATTGATGCATTCTCTGTGAAGGGATTATGTTTCACCTTGTTTGAAGGACCTGAGAACCCTTATTATTTTTGTTTGCAGAAACACTATGGTGCACATGAAAGAGACACAGAGAAAAAAAAAACCCTTTTTTTTTGGTGGGGGGAGAATGGCTGGCAGTTGATTGCCTCTTTCTTTTTTTTCCTTTTCCATTTAAAAAAGCTTCTTGGATGATTGATTTCTGATTTAGATTATCACATCCTCCCTGTTGTTCCCTGTTCTGTTTACTGAAATTTTCTAGCTGCCTTGTTCAGCTGACATTCAGGATATTGATAAGGTTAAAGATAATGACTGAGTTGCTTTAGCAGCCAGGTAGCACTCCAAGTCTAGCTTATTTTGATAAAGTCTTTCCTCCCTGCCATCCAGTAAAAACAGATTTACTTAGGACTACAAAAAAGAAAAACAAACACAAAAACAACAAAAAGAAAACTTCTCTCTTTTTGATTCCCTTTCCCTGTAGCTGTCATAAGTCCTTGCACAACAATACTTATCGTGGGAAGCAAATGTAGGACTTGGTGGGAAGATGGTGTGTTTTTACAAGGCATCTCTCACATGGGGCAGGAAACCCCCAAGCCAGCCATCATATTTGACTCTGCGAGCAAATATGCAGCTCCTGGAGGCAGCAAGTATGGACAGCAACTGTGCCCAGGACACGCAGCTCTGCGAGTCTGCTCAGGTACGTGACCTTGGCATCCAAAATCCCCTGTGAAATCAATGGGGAAGGGGTGAAGAAAGGCTCACAGGAGGTTTATGGGATCTGAGAGACCACAGTAATTCCCCAGATTTGGCCCACTGTGCTTTCATCAAGCCCAGTTGAGTTACTAAGCCTGAAAAATTGTCTCTTCCATATCTCTGTATGCCTGTACCATGATTTTTCACCCCATTTTCAAAGTAACTGAATGGAGTATCTATGGCGTAATCCCTTTCTCTGCACATAAAACTTGAAAAATCCAAATTAGGGGCTCCATTTATTTGGGATTGTCAGAACACCATTATAACAAGGAGAATGTTTTTCACACTAGTACTGCTGAAGTACAGTACTTAGACTCATCTTTCTTATACCTAGTTTAGATTGTAATTGCTCTTGTGCTTTCTCTTATCCTGCTTCGCTTCTCAGCATGAGTCAGCCCTGGACAAACAGTTAATGACAGCTGAGCAGGATTTGATGTAACTGGAGAACAGTGTGTGTAGCACAAGAAATTATAACCTCTGCACCATTCCACCTCTGTGTCTGGTGTAAAGGGGGATTTACATTTTTGCTGCATGCCAGCAAAAGCTACAGGCTGCTGACAACTGGGGAAGGCTAGAATGCTCCTGCATCCCTGTCATGTCCCCTTCAAATGCATCCACTAGCTACACCCAGCTGTGGTTACTTCTGCGGATACTGCCGTGCTTACTTTGGTTACGGTGTAATTTACCTCTGCATGCAAAGCAGTCTGCAAGTATGTCACAGATTTGCTCAGTAAAGCAGATCCTTATACTCTGATAAGTAAAGGGGATGTTCATTTTATCAGTTATGCTAGATCCACTGAAAAAGTGAGGCGCTGTGTAAAATTTGCAACCTTTGCCACATACGTCTAGTGACAAATAAAACCAGAAAGGAATAAATTTTCTTTCCCAAGGAGATTGTAATAATTAGACACAACTTCTAAGACTTCACTGAAAAATAAAAACACCTTTGTTTTTTGTGTTTACCACATTATTAAAAGTGCAAAATGTAAGCCATTAAAATATTACTCAACTTATTAATACACTGGGCCTGATTTTTCACTTATTTACTATACCTTTTTATGGAAATAGTTCCATAGGTTTTGATAGCTTTCTTCTGGATTTACAGTGTGTAATATAGTATAGGGTCATGACTTTTGCTATAAAGATTGTATTTGCATTTAAAGGAAGTCTTTACAGACAGCTATTAAGCTAAAGGTTATAGAGAAAAACATATAGTGACTGTTGCTTAAGCTATAATAGGACCACAGTAAAGTGGAAGAGGAAAGATATTTTTAGGCTCTGAACTGCTGGCTTTCTTCCTGTGTTATGATTCCTGCTGCTCAGACCTGATGTTTTAGGCTGTCTGACAAAGAGTTTTGATTTTTATTCACTCCCATTTTTAAAGTTTTCTGCAAGATAAGGTCAACTTACTCCTGCAGTTGTCTATTTTGATAGCAATGCAGAGAAAAACAATAAGATATGGCAGCATTATAACATAGCTGAGGTTTTGGAGGATTCTTACAAATGTAAAAAGGGGTAGTTTGTTGTGCTTTCTGCTTTATACTTGCTGCAGCTAGAAATCCAAACGTGTGACATCACCCCTGGTTTGGAAAGAATGGAGGTAGTTTTGGTGTTTCTAAAAGATAATAATACTAATACAAAATAAATAACAGAGACAAAGTTTCTGCATTTCTGTTCAGGTTCTGCAGTGCTGAGTTTCCATTGTAATATGTTGGAAGTTTCCAAATTCTTATTGACATCTAATGGAATTCAAGGTGCTTAGGAAAGCTCTGTCCTTCATATCTTTAAAGATCATTGTGGAGTGATACTGATTCAGAAGTGCTAACATTCTGTTCCAGTTCTTTATTCTTGATGGCAGCAAAAGTGGCAGGGAGACCTGGGGAAAATTACAGAGAAAATAAAGATTTTAAAATAATATGTGAAGTAGGGCATGTCTTTTATGTGAACCTTACAATGAAAAATATCAACTTTCTCAGCTACATGTAGGGATCAATCTCCGCTTCAAAGCTGTGAAAACCATCTTAGATCCTCTCATATCAATGGTATGAGGCTACTACACACCAGCTGAGAATGTCCCCTGAAATACAAAAAAAACCCCAAAACCACTGCAAAATTCTCACATAGTCTGAGAGGATATTTTGAATAAATAGCTAATAGCTAGACTTCAGGGAGTGTTGGACATGACACTGCAAGGAATTATTCTGCCTTAGCAGCAAATGGATCTAGGTCGAATGTGCTGGTTACTTCAGTTCATGAAAGGATATGTGGCACATTGTCTTCAATGGTTACAAACTGCTTTCATGGCTGTCTTTAGAATTTTTTTTCTTTAGAAATAATGTTAGACCAGTTGATTAAAGCCCTAGTGCAATCATTTCGTCATATAGAGAATTCTATTTGTTAGTAAGGTGTTGCTTGATAAGCCTGTGTAATCAGTTTGATGTGTTTCACCTGAGATCCACTTGTTTAGATGTGTTGTGCTCATTGACTGAGAGCCACTGAATACCTTAAAGACAAGAATAGTCCAAAAAACAACTTTTGTAATGAAAGCACTATTATTATCCACAAAATACTCTATAACTAATTATTATTTGTAACATTTTCATTTAAAAAAAAGGTCTTTTCTCTAAAAACCCTGTAATAAGGTGCAGTTTTAGATAAGAATATTATTTGTCTTAGATGGGCACTCAGAATATTTGAGTCTCCTCCAGATGTTTGGTCCTCTTGGGAAGTAAGTCTGATAAGCTTTCACATTGGAAAAAAAGAAACACCAAAGACCCCACCTCTCATAATCCTTGTTAAAATCTAAGCCGTACTTGAGCAGCAAAGTCAGTGGCTAGTACTGCTGTGGTGGAGCAGAAAGGAGGGAACACAGAGGAGAATTCTCTGTTTGCCAAAGCAGGGCTGCAAAAGGAAAACAGTCCTCTTCCTTTCACGTAGCAAGCAGTTTATAAATCAGTGAAATGGGGCTGCAGCTATTGTGTTTTCATCCTCTTTGCTGTAATGCTTTTCCTTAGCTGCACTTAGGAAAACAAGTGTGTAGGCTTCCTAAATTAGATGAAAGAAAGTAGTCTGACCCCGTGTACAGAGGATGTGATACCACAGCATAAACCAATGGCCAAGGAACAGATAAGACTTAGAAAAAGTCCCCTTGCATTTTGAATTTACAACCAATAAAGTGCAATGTCAGAGACAAAGAATGGAGTTAGGTGGACCACTGGTTTGATCCAGATATGTCCAAATAACTTGCAATACGAGTCTGAAATGGTAACTTTATAATATCTGCTCTGGCAAATTCACCTGCTGATGGCATGGCATAAAACCTGCATGTCCTTGCAAATTACTTCCATTATAAAGACTTTAAATAAGATTTAGAACTAGCATGAGTCATTACAAAGTAACAACCTGTGTGTCTAAAAAATATTTTGCGAGTATATAACATATGGCAACTGTGGTACTGATGATGTCTGATGAGTATTTCTGTGGGGATGAGAGAACCTGAAAGCACAGGGAAAAATCCTAAAAGGCAGAGCTTGGAAGAATTTGGATGGTTTTGGTCAGGAACTCAGACAGAACCAGGTCATCTGGGACCTACTGCTGGGGGGATTTTACTGCTAAAAAAGAATTTAAAATAATTGGACTAAAACCGTGCATAGAAAAATAGGAAAATTCCATTGAGCTTTACAGAATCTGAGGAATTCCCCACAAAATCATGAAAAAATCATCTTACCTCAGAAAATTATTCATTCGTAACTCCTTTATGCCTGTGGTGTTCACTCCAGCCTTTCAGGGATGCTAGAAAGTGAAACCAATGATGTAAAAATTCTACATTTTTTTCCTGGTATGTCCGCCCAGAGGAGAAGCAGTAACCTGCCTGCTTTGTGACAACCGCACTCCAAACATTGCAATGGACCATTTGATTACCAATTGTGTGCTCAGGGAAAGAAGAGTTCCTCTGTGATGGATCTGAATGAACAGCCTACCCCTCCCCAGCTGTATCTTTGATGGGAGGTAGTAAGTGCTGTAGAGTGTGCCTTTGCTGGCCAACACAGATGTGAATAACACAAGCAGCCCCTTAGCCACCCACCCAGCCAACTTAAATGTCCTCTGGCGGAAACTATATGATGAAAGAATTTCTGTAGGAAAAAACAGTCAATAGATGAATTCGATTCCTTTTAAAGGAGTATGTAAAAGAAATCCACTCTTGGCTAAATGAAAGAAAAAAATTGACTTCTCTCTTGAAGGGTTTATCTATTCATTTGATTGTCTCTTCTAAGTGAGCTGTAATTAGAGCTAGTCCTCTTCTAATCCTTGTGCTAATGAGGCTTTGCTCACTTCTATTAGTGACAGTACATTGTATTTTAATAAGGATCCCCTGGCCTGGCAGGACCTGCAGATAAGGGGAAAGAGAGCAAAAGGAAATGTAAAGAAGTGGGATCAGCAGGGGGTCCCCTTCTTGGCACTGGGCTCCACAGGAAGGTGATGGCTAACTTTGTCTTAGAACTGTCATTTGTATTAACTTCTAACCCATCACCTTCTCTGGTAGGCTAGCTTTACTCAATGAAGCGGGATAGATCCTTGGCTTGGCCTCTCTATCCCCTATTTCAGCAAACTGAATACAACACAAAAAGTTCACAGGGGAAGCATTTGGGAAGATGGTGTTAAGGATAGGGTCAAAAAGAGCTTTTAACTCATCTTAACATCACTGTCCTTTTCCATTTCAACTCTTATCTGCCCATCAAGGCTTTTGGTTTGCTCACTCATCCATTGCTAAAAAAAAAACCCCAAAACACAAAAAGCCTCCAAATGGAAAATATATGTGTTTTGAGACATGCAACACTTGGTCTATACCTGCATGCTTGCTTGTGTGTTTTCTCTATAAGTTTTTTTTTCCTGCAGATTGATTCCTGGTTGGATCAGAAGTCTTTGGCTCATTCCACCTTTACATACGCTGATGCAAATTGTGGTAGTTTCTTTGCCATTTAGTAAAGTTAGCAGGGAGAAGAGAATCAAGCCTTTTGTATCTTTTGTGTAACAGTCTTACATCTCAACCAGGAAAAACGCTTTCTAATGGTCTTTCTAGAGATGCTGGGGACTGTAAGAATGTGACAGATAAACAGTTCCCTGTATGGCAGAAGGTAGAAAAGCATTATTCTTTTTTGTTTAGTTCCTATCAATGACTTCCCAGAAGCCCTAAGCAAAATATATTTCTTACTGTTAGTACATTCAGAGCTTACCTTGGGATCTTTCAGACCTCTGGGACATGATTCTGCTCTGCCTCAAATTCCAGAAGATTGTTTACATGTCAGTGAAGTGAATGTGATACTTTACTATTTTCACTCAGTTTGCCATCTACCTCTCCTTTATGTATATCTGTAAATGCCTTTACCAAAATGCAAAGCATGGAGAAATCAAGCCAAAGGCCCTCCATGAAATACTGAGACATGTATCAGATGTTATTTTCCCCTTTAAATAACATGGTAAGCTCAGTCAGCATCCTTTCTGGTGGGTCATACATTAGTGACCACCTTCCTGGAGGAGACACTCTTTGGTGACGAAGGAGTTGAACAGAGAGCATGGTACCTGCTTAGTCCATTGCTGATATTGTAGACAATTAGGATTTATAGAGATATAAGATATGAGTTTGTTTATGTGAGTTCAGACTCAAGTTCACACTCAGATCATTAGTAGAAAGAAAACTGGTATTTAAGTTCTGCCCCTATGTTGTGTGGACATGACAGGGACCAGGCTGGCTCCAGGTAGCTTGATCACAGGCTTTGTGAGTTTGAATGAACCTACTTTATCTGTCCTGGCATTGGTTGTGTCACCACAGAAACCTATGCTCACTTTAGAAACTGGCTTTTTCATGTCTGGGTGGTTTCCCTAAGCATGATTTCAGATGGGTGGAACAAAGCTTCCTGAGTCACCATGTAACTGCGTGGTCTTCCTAAATATCACCTGGCTGCCAGGATCAAAGGCTGTTGCAAGATATGTTCTTAAGATCAGCAAGTGTGTTCTCAATCCTAGGTGCCTTTCTTTCACCAGCTGACTAGCAGGCAGCTCATGGCCTCCACCATCACCAAGCCCAACCCAACCCTCCACTGCTGTCCCAGCATACTGTCCTTCCCTGGGCACCAGCATGACTCTTCCAAGAGGAGTAGATGTTTCAGGGTTGGTATCTGTGTGGGTCATCAGAAAAGACAACCTCAGGCTAGAAGATCTCCAGAGCCACCAAATGTACTCAATGTATGTACATGTTCTGGGTCTTTTGAACTTTTCCTGCTATCTGTAGCCAGCTCACACAGTTTTATTTTCCTTTTCCTTGGCTGTGCTAGTGACCTGCTGTGCCATCTACCTCAAACTGGCAGTGTGTATTCTCTGCCTGGAAGGCGGGCATGGTGCAGGATCTTAATTTCCTTAACAGAACTGTTAGTGTGTAGACTTGATGCTGGTGCATACAGTTCTCCTGTCCCTTCTGCCACCTCCCTAATTCTCTTTCAAGTCATTCTCCATCTCCATTCCACTAGACACCACTAACTCTGTCCTGGAAGACAACCCACCACACCTCTGGCCATACCATGGCCATTCATCCCATACAGAGTCCAGGTTCCCTTTGGAATAGTGGTTGCAAAGGATACTGAATAGATGGCAATGTTATGAAGGAGATTTGGAGAAGAGGAGGGTAAAAAAGCGAGAAAATGAGACAACCAATTGTACAACAAACTATTTTACCCAGGGTTGTTATAGAAAATCTCTTTTATGTCTCTTGCATGTAAACAAAACAGCAGTATTTCATGTGGGCTTTTTTTGTTGTTGTTGTTGCTGTTGTTTTTTTGTCTTTCAGTTCATTACACTACTGTATCTAGGCCGGTAACACAGGAGTCAGAAGTAATCAAAGTGGTAAAATATTATGGCTATGTAGTAGCAGTGAATCTATAACAATGCTGCAGTCTTCAGTACTCTGGACTCTGAATGCTTCAATGTTTTTTCATCCTTACACCACCCCCATTTTCCTTAATGTTCTCTTTGTCTTACAGCTGAGGAACAGATAGAGATTTCCAAAATTATTTAGCTGTTGGTCTAATGGCAGAACAAAGTTTAACCTCATTTAACTTCTTAGTGGAATTATCAGACCTCACTTATCGGGCTGAGTTGGTCACAAAGGTGTCTATCAAGTAAACAGGGATAAGCAAGCACCTAAGAAGGGGTCAGAATCTGAGCACAGAGCTAAATGGAGGATATAGTTAATACACTAAAGCAATTGTTCTCACCACTTATTGATTCACAAACTAATTTTGTACATGCTTTTGCTTCAGTCACGTGCAAGACTAAAAATTTGCTGCAACTGCAGATGTAATGACAACTTGCCTTTTAGTGGAAGGTTGGGTAGATAAATGAGTTAAAAAGCAAGGATTT